>PVKV010030667.1:0-21993 GCA_004027835.1 Alouatta palliata
GTTTGGGTACATGGGAGAGATGGTGGGGGGGGGAGAGTCTGAATGAGGACAAGGGTAAATAGCGTCCACCTCATGTAAAGTCAGGCCCCGCCCTTCTGCCAGAGTTACTGAGAGGCTTGACAGCTGCTGCAGACCCTAGGGAGTCAGGTAGATGATCCTCAAAAAGGCCAGCCATCCCCTTGACACGGGCTCAGGCCCAGACATCCGGCTCCCAGGTCAGAGGCATTGCAGCCCCAGGACCCAGGATACGCACAGACTATGAAAATTGCAGGCTGCTCTGAAGCGCAGTCACATCCAGCACTGGGAAGCCCGTTGAGGCCAGAGCACACCGCTTGTCTCAGCTGGCCAGTCCCCTGCCTCTGCCTAGCGCAGACGCTGCTCAGAGCGTGGTACTCCTATACACGCAGGAGCCATCAGTGGCCCTGGCATGCTCAGGGGCACGTGGGTGGCCTTTCTCCTCTACACCCTTCCTAGGAAGCGGTCAGGATTTCATCTAGATACAATTATTCTCCTGGCTTTGGGATACTTAGAATTAAAAGAGGTCAAATACTAGCCTTGAAACTCACATTGACCTTATTTCTCATGCCCACCTGGGTCCCTAGGGCCCCCTAGATCAAAACCCAAATTCTCAGTGGGTCTCACAGGTCTTGGAGGGTCTTTCCTGAACCAGCCCGATGTGCTGTAGGGGCTGGGAGGGCTCCACTGGCTTCTCTTCTTTGGGTCCCATTAGAGCAAAGTCAAGGTCTGGCCTGTTATCTGGAGGCCCTGGGGAAGACTCTACATTCAAATTTAGGTGGTTGGCAGCATTCAGTTCCTTGCAGCCACAGGCCTGAGGTCCCTGTTTCCTTGCTGACTGCTGGTGGGGACCTGTTCTTGGCTCCAGTCTTCGCCCCATGACCCCTGCCATGTCAGCAATGAGAACCTCTGTTCTATGTTGAATCCCTCTGAATCCCTCTCACCCGTCCAATCTGTCAGACTTCCTCTTCTACCAGCCACAGAGAAAACGCTCTGCTTTGAAAGGGCTTGTGTAATCAGTTAGACCCATGGGTAATCTTCCGATTTCAAGGTCAATTGATTGGTAAACAACATCTGCAAAATCCCTATTGCCATGAAAGGTGACAGGATCACAGGTATGACTGCTCACCACATTACAGCTCCAGGGACTCAGGGAAATCCTGGCACCGTCTTAGATCTGTTTCCTAGACTATCCTGGGTCTGTTTCTTTCTCGGCTTTTGGAATACCGCTCTCGTGGTCTTCTTCCTCGTTCTGGCTCTTACGTAGTCTCCTTGGCCGTGTTCTCTACCATCATCGGCATTTTTAAGAACATCAGGAATCCATAACAATGATAAGAAAGAGGGCTGGTCCAGGCCACCCAGGGAGCTGGCAGAAGCCACCCCAGCCCGGAGTGGATCCAGCCACTCTCAGTTCCCTCCCCAGGGCAGCTTGTTTTCCAGGAGCTGGCGACCTCTCCTTCCAAGCTCAGTGGATACAATGACTGCCCAGGGTCAGGTAGTCCCATGGGATATTTGGGGAAGCTCTGCGTCACCCCCTTGTGGACTGTGAGGGGGCAGCTCTGACAGATGTGGGTGCAGGTTGGGGTGGGTGAGACAGAGCAGGCCCTTTCTCCAGCTTGGCTGGAGAGCATTCAGGAGAGGCCTGGCCTTTGGGGCAGAAAAAGGCCACAGATGCTAGATCTGGGGGTGGAGCTGCACCAGGCACGGTAGCAGCGACAACAGTGATGTCTTTTGAGCACTTTCTTTCTGCTAGATGCTGAGTGCCTCATGCATACCAGCTAAGTTCATCTCCACAACAACCCCAGGAGGTAAGCATTATTGCTAATCCCATTTCATGGAGGAAGAAACTGAGGCTCAGTAAGGGTAAGGGACTTGCCCAAGGCCAGACAGCTCATGCCTGATGAGAGCCGAGAAATGTCTGACCTGCCCTTCATGCTCCTTTCATGCTGCAACACGACTCTATCAACTTCATGCCAACATTAAGAAAGAGGTTTTAACAGCAAGAGACTTTCCGTGTGGGAAGTTGTTGAACCAGGACTGAGGGAGGGGACACTGGAAGAGACTTACTTGGATTCCACGCAAGAAAAGGCAGGTGTTTTAGTGGCCACAGGACCCAGAGGTGGATGAGGAGGCTACCTTGGGAGGGTATGAGCTGCCCATCACTGAATGTATGAGTGAAGAGGCCATTCTCATTTACTGAGGTCCTGGTATGACAGACACTGTGCTGAGTGCCTTACCTGTGTCATCATTAGGCCCTCACAGCCCCATCACATAGGCACTGTTGTCCCCCACTTACAGACGAGGAAACAGAGGCTCAAAGAGACTGAATGATTCATGACGGTTACACAGGTGGTTGGTATGAGAGTCGTGACTCAGACCCAAAGCTGTGCATCTCCAAAGCCCCATGTGTATGTGTCCATCTATTGAGCACCTGCTGTATGTCCAGCACTATTCTTCTAGACACTGAGACTCCGGCAGGGACAATTCGGTCCCAGTCCTTGTCCTCATGGAGATCACATTCCAGTGGGGAGGGAAAAAATCTGCAGTAAGGAGTGCTAAAATATAGCCACACAGGGGTAAGGGCATCAAGGGTAAGCTGCGGTCAGGGGACCTGAGATGGTCAGGGAAGGCCACTCTGAGGAGGTGCGTTCTGAGCTGGGATCTGGAAGGCCAGAAGGAGAGAGGACTGTGAAGAGCTTGGAGACTCGTGCCCCAGGCCGAGGGAACCACAGGTTCAAAGGCCCTGCGGCCGGGAAGCAGAACAGAAATGCCACTGTGAGAGGAATGGGCAAGCGGGGAGCCAGAGCGTCTGGAGCCACGTCAGCCAGGATGTGAATTTCATCTGTCGTTTTTTAAAGCGGTGATGTGCAGCCAGCTCACACCAGCTCATAAGAACCACGGTTAAGTCTTCAGGCATTTTGCAAGCGGGTCGTTAAATTGCTGGTAGCTTGAAATCAGTCATGGCGGGAGGATTGACATAAATTGACGAATGCCACAAATCTTGGTTTTTCTCCCTGAACGTTCACCATGGACCTGAATATCACTGGTTTTGGCAGGGAAATGGGGAGATCTGATTTTCTCTTTAAGACAAGCTCTCTCTGGCTGCCAGGTGGAGAGTGTCCTGCAGGGGACAGGAGCAGGGAGAGCAGCAGAGGAGGCCGGTGCTTACTCCAGATGGGACCAGCGTGGCCAGTGAAGAGAAGTGTAGAGATTCCAGAGATTTTGGAGACAGAGTCAACGGCCTTGCTGGGCCATCCTGCACCATGAGGTTCACAGCAAGAGGTGACAAGGTGGCATGGAGGGGCATGACTTGAACCCAGGCCTGCAGGGTCCCTAAACTCATTCTGTGCCCCACACCTCAGTGATTCTTCCTGGGAAGGTGATGGCTCTGGGGCAAGAGAAAACAGTTGCTCTGGCTGCCCCTCCACCCTGGCTCCCTCTGGCCAGAGCAGCCCCTTTTCACACCTTTTCTTGGGAGGGCATCTCCTCTGAGCTACTCCCAGGAGTTGAGGGGTGGCAGGATGTCAGTTTCATAGACACTGGAAAGCCCAGCCCTCCACTGTGGCCCCTGGGACCATGACCAGAGCCTCCGTCCTCCCCCACAGGAAGGTCCTGTCTTGGGAGAACTGAGCTGGAGATCGCCTCACAGTGTCCTAGGACCTGCTTGGGTGACTCCCAGCTCTGGGACCTGGAGCCTTATCCTGGTGCAGAGAAAGAATGAGGGTAGGGGCACAAAGAAGTGGGTGCTGGGCCAGGCTGCGGGCCTCAGAGGAGGCGGGTCCCAGTACAGCTTCCTGGGCCCAGGATGCCCTGGGTTTGCCTCTTCTTGTGCCAGAAATGGAGGGAGGGGACAGAGGTAGCCCACTGAGATTCTGTCTCAGTGAGTGAGGGAGGAACTGAGTCATACCAGGTGTTAGCAAAATTCTGGCAGAATCAACAGGCCAAGTTTGTCTTCCTTGCACCCTCTCTCCCCTTCCCACCAGAGCCACCTTTGCAGCCAACCCCAGCAAAACCTCTGTCAAAGCTCCTGTTCTTTTGTGTTAGGGGATCAGGCCATTGTGATCCTCTGGAGGGAGAGAGAAGAGACGAGCAGAAAACAAAACTAACACCCATGGAATCGCTATGATGTGCCGGCTCTGGGCTGCTTGCTTTCCTAAAGAATCAGAACAGATACTCTCTTAAAGAGTTATGATAGTTGAAAAGTTTCCCCTTTTCTCTGCCCCTTAAGACATAAAATGTTCATTCATATCCTTCTAGACTTTCTCCTACGCACCTATGGGTTAATTCTACAAAAAGGAGAAGGCGCTAAGCACTCTGCGTGGATCATCTCATTTAATCCCTAGGTGCTGCTGTATTACCCACACTTTGCCTTTCAGGAAACTGAAGCTCAGAGAGGTCAGTGCTTTTCCTGAGGTCACACAGCTGGTAGGCCTGCCTGGCCCCACACCCACGGCCCCGCTCTGCATCCTGAGCGTCCGTGGCTGGGGAAGGGCTGACCTTGGCCCTGTTTGGGGGCATTTGGGGCTGCAGACCAGATGGGGTGAATCTGCAGAAGGCCTGATCAGGCCCTTCCTTCTGTTGTGCCTGGTGACCCAAGCCTGGGGGCAGATTCCAGCCCCAGGAGTCCTTGTTAAGGTTTTTGAAAAAGGAGGTTCTACTGCCATTTAATTGCAGCTTTGTCCTTGAAGCAGGCTCCCAGCTCCCAAGATTCCCAGCTGTCTGTTACAGACAGCCTTGCCTTGGATTTCTCTTGCCCAAGACCCGAGGGTAGACACTAGTCTGGGAGGCGGGAGACCTGGGCCCATCACCGCTTGTAACCTTGGCAGCTGCTGTCTCCCCGCCTTGGTTATTTCTTCTTAAGTTCCTTTCACCTCCATGTAAGTGCTTGAGTCTTCCCCTAATTATGGAAGGGTGGGGTCTGCTGGTTGGGTGAGGCTGGGGAAGGGGGAGGAAGAAGAGAAAGAACCAGGCCAGTGAAGTCTGACGCAGGCTTGTGGGTTTGGAAGGAGCAGGATGGAGAATAACTAGGTCTGGAATCTCTGCTCCTGGGTCCAAATCCCAGTGTGGGGTGTATGCGGCTGCGCAGGGTCTGTACCCACAAGAGTCCACATTCGGCTTATCTTCTGCTATTGCATCTTGAAATTCTTAATAATTTTTGTACAAGGAGCCTAGCATTTTCATTTTGTACTGAGCCCCACAAACTATGCAGCCAGCCCTGTTACCTTGTATTAGCTGTGTCCTTGGGCAAGTTACCTCAGCTCATAGACTCAGTTTTCTCGTCTGAAAAATGGAGCCAGGCTACTACCACCTCAGAGGACTGTTCTGAAAATGAGACAAGAGACTCCAGGTGAACAGCCGGGCAGTGGCACGTCCAAGATAGGACTCTATCCCTGGCACTGTGACAGTCGCTCTTTAGGGGCCTGGGTTGGAGAAACATCTCCTGAGGAGCCGCAGCCTCTCCCAGCCTTGTCTGTGAGTTCTCTCGGCACCTATGGGACACTTCAGGCCAAAAATGAAAGTCACTGGAAAGCAAATAGTGCCACCATTCCCCACTCCACGCCTACCTTCCCTCCTTTACCTATGGCTATATGGAGTCAAGTGGTTTAGAGCCTTGAACTTCCAGGAAGTAAAGTCCTGGAATTTTTGAGCATGGGAAGGGATGAGAAGCGTCTGCTTCTGGCCAGGGCAGGGCCTGTGGTCTGCCTGTCCCAGATGAAGGTCACATACACAGAGGTGCTAACAAACTCTTCCCCAAGAACAGCCTCCCGTTCCATATCACAGCCTGTGGGACCCCCTATCAATCAGCTTCAAGGTCCTGACAACTCAGCCTCCCAGATGGTTCTGGATCTTGGCTTCCTGGATTAATATCTAAACTATCTTCTAACAGTGAGACTTTGGGCAAGTTGCTTAACCTCTCTGGGCCTCAGTTTTGCCCTCCGTGAAATAACAGCTTTTGACCTCATGGGTGTGTCATGAAGATGAAATGAATCCCTGCATGGAAGAGCTTAGACCTGTGCCACGCAAACATGAATCCCTCCCGCTGCCAGGCCGCCTGCCTCACCCCCACTCTGAGCCAGAGAGCATGCCCAGAAATGCTCTGACCATGTATGAGTGGGCAGAGCTGATGATGAAGCTGCCTCCTCCCTGAGCAGGCTGCTTTCTGAACCAGCTCCGGCTCTGACCCTGTGACTCCCTCCAGAATTTCTTGGAAGCCAGCACTTGTTGAAAGTTCCCAGGCATCTTGGTGGCTGGGAACTGAAGACTTGGGGTGATGGGGCTGTACCAGTTATGGGGCTGCGAGGGAAACGAGGCCCCTACAGAATGGCACCCTCAACCTCTCCAGAGCTGGGGATGCAGCCCAGTTGTCCCTGAGCCTCCTCAGCCTGTTGTCCCTGAGCCTCTGCGGAGGAGCACCTGTGGTTCTGTTGCTCAGCTATCCTGATTCCCTGGAAACAGCCCCAGGGTTTGCACTGGGAAACCTCCAGGCCCCACTGCAGGCTCTTAGCATATGACTGTCAGTCAAGCCAAGGGGTGGGCACATGGCCCAGGCTCAGCCAATTGAGCGCCCTCTCTGATTCTTGAGAATGGAGAGGACGATGAAAAGGGGTTGGAGGGGATTCATTCTGGGGGCGCCTCCCTGATTCCTGCCCATGGATCTCCAGGGCTGCTCTGGGCCCCGGTCCTCTCTGAGCCTGGATTTTCAGCTTTTCTTCTGATTCTGCACCTCCCTGCAGCCTCCCATGCATCCCCCCCTTGCCCAGAGTAGCCCGGGCAGTCTCTGCTGCTGACTGATACCCTTTGGCTCCTGCCAGCAGCTTCGCCAGCCATGGTCCAAACCACCCGGATTGCCCTCTTCTGCTTTGATGGCTCTGCCTATGGTTCACACAGGCTGTAAGCTATTCGGCACCTCCGAACCTTTATCCCTGCGGTTCCTTCTGCCAGAATGCCTTTCCCACCTTCTCCTCTCATTCTTACCCTCATGAAACACCTCCAACACTGCCAACTCTGGGGGACTCACCCACCCCTCCTCAGACCGGGCTGACCCCTTCTCTGGGCAACCCCAGCCCCTGAGCTCCTCTCCCTCTGTGTCCACACCCCCCACACCCCCCACGCCCTCCATGCCCCCATGCCTGCATCCACCTCCCTCCTGAGTCTGAACCCAAAGCCCGAGGCTGGACCCTGCATCTTCATTCTCAGTCAGTGCTCAGCACACGAGCCAGGGGCTCTAGGACCATGGAGAGGCAGGCCTGGGCACCAGTCAGGGGACTCCTGGGCTGGCAGAGGCTGATCCCACCGCCTGCTGGTGAGGGGTCAGGAGTGGGATGAGCTCAAACCCCTGCCCCTGCCCTCAGCCCAGCCTAGCCCAAACCCTGCCCCCAACCCAGTCCAGACCCAAGCCCCAGCCCAGCACCGACCCTGCCCCCAGCCCCAGGCTTTGATTCAGATCTTGCCCCAGCTTTGCTCTCACTCCAGCCACAGACCTGAACCCCCAGCCCTTGCTCTGCCCCCTAGTAGGCCCCAGCCCCTCCCTTATTCCCAGCCCTTTCCCCGGCTCAGGCCCTGCCCTGGCTCCTGCCTCCTTCACCCTCACTGGGGACCTTCTGCACTCACAGGGTTCCTCCCAATGGAGCCCACACTCAGCTGTGGCTTCTCAGGAGCCATCTGAGGTGGCCCAGCTCTGAGCCAGTGGAAGCCTTCAAGGGGGGAAGGCCAGGCCAGCCAGAAGGGTGGTGCGTGTGGTGGGAGTGGGGTGGTAGGGTGGGCATGAGGCCCAGCCCTCCCCACCCCACCTTCCTGGTGGCACAGGTCCAGTAGCTCCAACAGGAGGTTCAGGGCCAAGGCGTAGGCAGGGATGGTTCCCAGACATGGGTCCTTCAGCTTGCTCCCACCCCTTACACTAAGCCAGGCCTAGTCCTGAGCCATGGGTGGGCCTGAGTCTTTGGGGGCTGAAGGGGAAATGCCTGAGCTGAAGCCACCAAATTCAGGTGGGGGATGGGGTTGAGGGAGAGTCCCAGGACAGGCCAGTGGAATCTGGGCAGCCTGCGAAGCAGACCAGCCTTGATAAAAGGACAAAAACAGCCCAAGTCTCCCAGGGGGTTGCCAATGCCCTTTCTCCCCTTTCTTCTTGGGAACGGAACTGGGAGGTGGGGGTGGGAGGGTTTAGGATCATGAAGAATCTGGCCCTCCACCCACAGGTGGATCCTGCAATGGACACATGATGAGGACAGAAGCCAGCATTGTGATGTCACAATCTGGCTGTGGCTTTGAGCTCCTGGAGGTGAGGGTGAGTCAGCTACGTCCCTTCCTCCCCCCGTGCCTGTCTACCCATGTTTGATGCTTGGGGTTAGAAAGGCTGACCTTGTAACCCCTCACCTTCCCTCCCCAACGCACTGGGCTGGCTCAGCAGTTGACCAATGAGAGTTATGCTTACAAGCCAGCCTTGGGTGAGTGTCCCAGGAACTGTTTGCAAGGCTGTGTTGAAGCTGCTTGTAACTGGACCATCTTCCCAGCTTGACCATGAGCTTGTTCAAAGCATCTCTGCTCAGTCTCCACTGTAGCTCTGTAAGCGCTGTATAAGCTCAGAGCACGTAATGTTGGTTAAGTGAATAAATGCATGGATGCAGGGTGGGTGGGCAGAGCTGACGATGAAGCTGCCTCCTCCCTAAGCAGGCCGCTTTCTGAACCAGCTCTGGCTCTGACCCTATGACTCCTTCCAGAATTTGTTGGAAGCCAGCACTTGTTGAAAGTTCCCAGGCATCTAGGTGGCCAGAAACTAAAGACTTGGGGGTAATGGGGCTGTGCCAATTATAGGGATGAAAGGAAAAAAAGGCCCCTGCAGAATGGCACCCTCAACCTCTCCAGAGCTGGGGATGCAGCCCAAAGACCTTGGACTGTGGATTTAAGAGCCTCAGGTCCTCATCCAGTCCTGCCGGCTGACCTCCAGCTGGTCACAACCCCTCTCTAAGCCTCCATTTCCTTTACTGTGAGGTAGGGATGCGAGCCACGGCTTCTCAGGATCCGAAGAGGAAGCTATGGCCGTGACTGTCCCATTTCAGTCTGTCTTCCTCTTGCCTGGCTCACGTGACTCCTGCCCTCCTACGTGGCTTGGGGTGGCCATGGACACAGGCCAGAGAGCTGGCTCAAGCAATCCTGGTGACAAAGAAGGGGACCTTCAAGTGCTGTGGCAGGAACTCCACCAGCTCCAGGCTAAGTACGTGTTGTCCCAGCCCCAGCCCCAGTGCCTCCCCAGTGGGCTAAGTGGCCGGACTGAGCGAACATGCCCCAAGGAGGCCAGGACAGGGGGTGGATGAGGAGGGCAGTGTGGCCTAGAAGCAAATGGGCGGGCGGGGGCTGGTTGGGAGAGAGACGTGTCGCTACTGCCCTTTAGCCTCAGATCTTGTGCCAGACCTGGGCCCTCTGCAGGTTGAGCCTCTGCCTCAGGAAGGAGGACCGCGGGTGACCATCTGGCCTCACCTGTCAACGCGGCCCCTCTAAGTCAGTCTACGAGGTTGCCACCTTGACTCTCAGAGGGGACTCTGGGTCCTTACCCCATGAAGATGGGAGGTAGGAAAGATGACATTTCAGGCTACCCACAAAAGCCTGAATTAGATGCAAAATGATGTGTCTGTGCAAAGTTTTATGAAGAAAAGGGCCAAGCCTTCTAACAGATTCGAAGAGCTTCCTGATCCCGGTTGGGTTTAGCGCTGTCATGGCTCACGGGGTGCCACGTGATTTCTGTGGGAAGGGGATGATGTTGTCCTACACTTTTCAGAAGCATGTGGATGAGAGAGGGGGGCCCAGAGAGGCAGAGTGGCTTCCCCCGGGCCACTCAGAGCACTGCCCCCGTTGCACAGTCAGAGAATGGGTCGGGAGCTCGGCCAGCTGGCCAGGCCACGCCCACTCTGGTCTCTGCCCTTGACGGCTGACCTTGGCTGGGTCCAGAGCAGACGACCTGCTGGAGACTTGCTTAGGGATTCCCAGAAGAATCATGTATGGCCAGGCATGACCAGGTATGGACGGCACATGGCCATCTCCCCTCTGGGGGTTGGTGGGGGCCTCCCCTCTGATGGAGCTCCCAAGGCACTGGGCGCCCCATGCATGACCCTGGCCAGCAGCTCACATCACCCCTGCTGTAGATGGGCACCCCAGGCACAGAGAGGTGAAGCACCTGGCCCCGTGTCACCAGCTAGGAGGGCCTGGCTTGTTTCCCAAGATGGGAGGCACCTGCACAGCCTCCAGGGGAGGCACCGTAGACTCTGGCCAGAAAGATTCAGCCTTCACTCTCCGCCGGCGCCTTCCTTGCTGCCTGGGAGATGCTGCCATGGGCATTTATTTGAACTGTTTATGGCTCAGTTTGCTCAGCAGTGAAATGAAGGCAGAGAGACTCCTACCATGGCCAGCTGATAACATGATACGTGGCTGGCCTAGCGCAGGTTCCAGCAGGAGATCACAGAGGGTGTCCGGGTTTGTTCGTGGGGGTCCTGTGATACCTGGGAGCCTCCAGCCCATGTTCCTGCATCTGGCTGTACAGGCAGAAGAAGCTCAAGAGAGCGGTTGAGAAGCACAAGCTTTTTGAAGACTATCTGATTAAGGTCCTTGAGAAAATCCCCGAGGGTATGTACACAGCTTCCTCGGAAAGCCCCTTCTCTCCGCAGCTGCCTCCTGGCTGCAGGACTGCGATGCAGCGTGTGGCCAGCGTGTGGCCTCATGGAGCCCCGAGCTGCTCATCTACAGAATGGAAATCCACAAAGATCAACCCCACAGTGCGGGAGAAGGGCACAGGCAGCTGAGTCACACTGCTTGGTCCCAACCCCAGCTCCACTGTCGCTGACAATGTGGCCTCCGGCAAGTTCTCCAGGCCTTGACTTTCTTATCTGTACGACGGGAACAGCAATCCTATGTGGACTAGAGGAGATCATCCTTTACAAGCATAGCACAGGGCCCAGCATTTAGCTAGTGCCTGGTCAGCGCTGGCCATTATTATTATTATTTTGTTTGTCTTTAGTTTTGTGTTTTTGTTTTGCTGTAACTATTATTAACTAAGAGTATAAGGACATCTGAGATGAGTTTTTGTGTGTTGTTTTATGAGTATTGGAAACTCATTAGAAAAGGGAAAGGGAGGCTGGGAGCAGTGGCTCACACCTGTAATCCCAGCACTTTGGGAGGCCCAGGTGGGCGGATCACTTGAGGTCAGGAGTTCGAGACCAGCCTGACAACATAGAGAAACCCCACCTCTACTAAAAATACAAAATTAGCCAGGCGTGGTGGCGTGTGCCTGTAATCCCGGCTACTCAGGAGGTTGAGGCAGGAGACTGGCTTGAACCCAGGAGGCGGAGGTTGTGGTAAATTGTGGTGAGCCAGGATCGTGCCATTGCACTCCAGCCTGGGCAACAACAGTGAAACTCTCTCTCAAAAAAAAAAAAAAAAGAGAAGGAGAGCATACATATTTATTGTTATCATTATTATTTCAACATCATCAATAATAATCAAATAATGATTACCATTTACTAAACATGTGTGTTATGCTAAGCTTTTTAGTAAATCTTTTTTACCCCTCCTATGAGCTTTGCAGTTCTGTGTTACTCAGGCTCAGAGAGGGTAACGAACTTGCCCAGGTTGCCAGGTCAGGACGTGATGGCGCTGGGCTTGTCTCTGGTCCGTCTGACTTCATAGCCACTGTACTAAGTGCTAGAATGAGAGGAGCTACAGAAACTCCAAAAACTCTGCCCTGGAGGTCAGGGAAAGCTTCATGGAGGAGGTGACCTCTCATAGGGAGGCACGGACTTGTGGCAGCCCCAGCACCCAGCGAGGCTCATGGTTTGGGACCTTCCTAATTCAGCAGTCCTGTTCAACCCATTCAAAATGCAGAACCACCGGGACTTGCTTTCTAGAGATAGGAACAATTCCTGTCCACTTCTCAGGCTCCCCCAGGCAGCAACCACTTCTCGAGGCCTCGTCGGTGGTCTTGATCCAGAGTCCATGTCTCAGTCTCTGGCTGAACTTTCCAAGGTTGAGGAGTCCCTTGAGTGGTGGGGGCAGGGAGGTGGTGGTGGGGTTGATGGCAAGCCTAGAGAGCTTCGGGACCATCCTACTCTCTTGTGGTCAGCCTGGCATGGACCATCCGGCAGCTGTCAACTTGGCGGCCCCAGCCGGAATTCCTGGCCCGCTTGTTGGCATGGCAGTGCAGGGGCGCCCGCCCATCCCCATGGCGCTGTCTCTGCAGGCTGCATGGGATGGGAGGAGCCGGAGTTGGGGCTGGTGGAGGCCATGGTGAAGCACTACGGAAAGCTCTTCGCAGCCAGCCAGGACATGCAGATGCTCCTTGACGCCTTCTCCCAGATGAGCCAGGCCGTCCACCGGAGCCTGGAGTCACTAGAGGAGGACCACAGGGCTCTCGTGCCGGTAACAGCTGCAGAACCTGTGGCCTGCATTCCCTGTGGCCCAGGGAGCTGGGAGCGAGCGACCCTCTTTCCTGTGCACCCCTGAGAAAGGCCTGGAGGGAGCAGCAGCGCAATGCTGAGGGGCCCTGGGTGGGGTGTGACTCCTGAGCCGCCTTCTGTATCCCCTGCCTCTCCCCTCTGCTGCCTGACGCTCAGCTCGTACCTAAAAGTTGTTCTGCGTGGTAGAAAAGCCATGTGTCTTGGATGCAGACAGACTCGGGCTCAGCTCCCAGCTCAGCCACCAACTCGCTGTGTGACTAGTTTGTACCCTCTGAGCCTCAGTTTCTGCATCTGTCAAATGGGGGCAACACACCCTAACTGCTAGGGTCCTTGCGAGGCACCAGACAAAACTGCCTCAAAGTCAGTGCCAGAGACATCATTTCCCTCCCCTTCCTTTATGGTGATCTCATAATAAATAGGACTTCTGCTGGGAGTGGTGGGCACTCCAGGTGGAAGAGCCTGCTCTGATAAAGGTGTGACATCATGAAGATTCCTGCTGCCACTGGGACCGGGGACTTGGGGATCCCAGAGGAAGGATGAGCGGCTGGTTGGTTCACTCTAAAGGGCTACTGCCTGGTGCTTGGAGAGAGCACCTGCCCCCTAGTGGCAACGCTGCAAGTCTGCACCACTTTGTACTGTTTTTTTTGGAGAACGGGATTCATCCTTGGGCTGGGCACTGCGGGAAGCACTTCACGTGCTGTATCTCACTGAAATCTCACACCAGCACCTCCAGGTAGGTGCTGCTATTCCCAGGGCTGGGACTAGGGAAAGGCAAGTCCAGCCATGCTATTCCTCCCATTTTCAAAGGGGAGGAAAGTAAGCCTCAGAGAAGCAGGGCCACAGGGGTATGTCCTGTTTTCTTTTCTTTTGTTTTTCTTTTCTTTTTTTTGAGACAGGGTCTCACTCTGTCACCCAGGCTGGAGTGCAGTGGCATGATCTCAGCTCACTGTAGTTTCCACCTTCCAGCCTCAAGCGATTCTCCTGCCTCTGCCTCCAGAGTAGCTGGGATTACAGGTGTGCACGACCACACTTGGCCTGTTCTGTATCTTTCAAATTCCTATCCCACAGGGCCCTGCTGGGAGCATGTATTAGTTCCTTCTCATGCTGCTAATAAAGAAATACCTCAGACTGGGCAATTTATAAAGAAAAAGACGGCCGGGCATGGTGGCTCACACCTGTAATCTCAGCACTTTGGGATTGCTGAGGCAGGCGGATCACTTGAAGTCAGGAGTTCAAGACCAGCTTGGCCAACACAGTGAAACCCTGTCTCTACTAAAAATACAAAAACTAGCCAGGCATGGTGGTACATGCCTATAATCCCAGCTAATTGGGAGGCTGAGGCAGGAGAATCACTTGAACCCCGGGAGGCAGAGGTCTCAGTGAGCCAAGATCATGCCACTGCACTCCAGCCTGGGCAAAAAATAAAAAATAAAGAAAAGAGATTTAATGGACTCACAGTTCCACAGGGCTGGGGCGGCCGCACAATCATGGTGGAAGGTGAAGGAGGAGCAGAGGCACATCTTACATGGTGGCAGGCAAGAGAGCTTGTGTAGGGGAACTCCCTTTATGAAATCATCAGGAACTAGGGCTCAGGTAAACTCCAGCAGCCTGAACATGCCCTTTTCTGCATCTCTGGTGCCTTCAATGGCCCCACACCAGAAGTATTCCTTCTTCCTATCCTGTCATTGCACAGACCACCCTGGGGACTCAGACCAGGGCACATGCCCTGGAGGGTTTGTTGTGCCAAGATGATCCATTCCCTCTGCCCCAGAGACTAAAGATCCGGCTGTGTCAGCTGCAGAAGAAGTGTCACCACAAGCAGGAGCAGTGGTGGCAGCTGAAGCATGGCGTCACCTACCAGAAAGACACTGACTTTGGCATACACATACACCCCAGCAGCAGCCATGATGTGAGTCCAGACTTTCATCCTGGGGGTGGGGCTAGGGGCAGAGTAGGGGAGGCTAATATCCTCCAGCTGTGTGTGTTGGGAGCCATAATAACCACTCACTTAAATGTCATCTAAAAACAATGGCACTTAAGTGAGTGGTTATTATCACTCCCAACACACACAGACACATATATACACAGACACACGCACACAGAACCAGACACATAGACACACAGACACAAACACACACACAGCCAGACACACACACATATATACAGCCAAACACATAGATAAACAGACACATAGACACACACAGACACAACCAAACATAAAGACAGACAGACACGGTCAGACAAATACACACAAATGCACAGAGACAGACACACACAGACACACACGCAAATATAGACACAGCCAGACACACAGACACACAGGCATGGAAACACACATACAGACACACAGACACACACACACAGGCACACGCAGAGACATACATAGAGACACAGAGACACACACAGACAGACCCATACCACTGAGTTCTCCTTGGTGACAGCTTGCTTTTGAGGGGCCTCTCTTAGAGGGGTCAGGTGTTGCTTTACAGGTGGGAAAACTGAGGCCACAGATATTTCAGGACCGAGCTCTACCAAGAGCCGGGATCCACCAGCCCAGTCCCAGAGCTTGGTGTTGTGCCGAGCACTTGGTCCTTGTATAATGTTTGTGGTTAATAATAAAACAATGGCATTTAAGTGAGTGGTTACTATGCACTGTCTTCAGTAACCCTGGTGTCTCTCTGATCATTCCAGGCAGTGCTTAGCACAGAGCTTGACCTGGAGTAGGTGCTGCTAAATGTTGGTGAATTTTACCCACATTTATTTTAAAATGAGAAAAATGAGGCTCAGAAAGAACAAGTCATGTCCAAAGTCCGTGGCCACAAATTCCAGGAATTCTAGAATTCAGCTCCTGCACTGCCCCTTACTGGCCTTGGGAGTGTGTGGGAGTGTGGTCTGGTCACCCCTGGACCCCGGTTCCTCACCATAAATGGAGGCAGCGGTCTATATTCTTCTGGGCCTCGGGGACTGCGGGAGGACACTTGGAACTGTGGCTGGGGCACCGGGCTGGCTGGGCACACCCTCCCTGCACAGGATGAGGTCGTGGGGTGGGTGTGAGACCTGCTCAGGCCCAGACTAATGGGCCTTGAGGGATTTGAGTTTGAAGACAGAGGACTGGGGGCTATCAGCTGCTGACCCCCAGGCAAGGCAAGGGGCTTAGGGAGCTGGGTGGGTCGCAGTCTGCAGAGGCCCTTCTAGGTCTTTCTCTCTAAGCTGCTGTAGCAGACAAGGACCCTGGAGATCTGAAGCCTAGGGCCCCACTCCATGCCCCGTCCCAGTCCTCTGCTTCTAACCAGGCATGGACCCCAGATGCCTCTAGCCAGGAGGCCCTTCTGAAAGAAGTTAGTCCAACCTCTCTCTTTGCAGGGGAGGACGCTCAGGCTCTGAGGTGGGGAGGAACTCAACCAAGACCCCCAGGAGAGGAATACAGGCCAGGATGAGAAGGACGCTCCCCGTATCCCAGCTCTGTCCAGGACACGTCGCTGGCCGGAGTGAGCCAGGGGCAGGGGCAGGGGATGCTGGGAGAGAGCCTGAGCCGCCGCCTCCTCTTTCTCTTTCCCGCAGGATCAGCTGCTCAGCTACATGCAAATGACCATCAACAACATGGCCCAGCAGTGCTGCCCCTCTGCCCACGGCATGCCCAAGAGCATGAGTCTCTTCTCCAAGCTCGATCTGATTAAGGTAAGGATAGACAGACGGCCTCGAGGCTCCTGACTGCCCCAGGCAGACCTCCAGCTTAAGCCAGTCCTTAGCTCAGGCTGCATTTGAATTTAGCCTCCCATCAGCCCTTTCCGTAACTACATAGGTGCCTGGTGCAGCAAGGTCCTAAAGTCTCTATTAGTCTCTCAACAAACTTGAGCACCCACTAGGTGAAGGGTCAGTGTAGAGGGTGCATAGAGGAACTTCCCACCTGGTTCTTTTTTTTTTTTTTTTTGAGATGGAGTCTCACTCTGTCGCCCAGGCTGGAGTGCAGCGGTGTGATCTTGGCTCACTGCAGCCCCTGCCTCCCCGGTTCAAGCAAGTCTCCTGCCTCAGCCTCCTGGTTAGCTGGGACTACAGGCGCATGCCTGGCTAATTTTTTTGTATTTTTTTTTTTTAGTAGAGACGAGGTTTCACCATGCTGGCCAGGATGATCTTGATCTCCTGACCTTGTGATCTGCCTGCCTTGGCCTCCCAAAGTGTTGGGATCACAGGCGTGAGCCACCACACGTGGCCCCACCTGGTCTTTATGTGTAGCTCCACTCTGACACATCACACACACACACACACACACAGTGTACACCCATCAACATCCACATGTGCTTTCTGCACACCAACAACACACGAGACACACACCTGCAAACAAGCACATAAGCATCAACTGGCATGCAAGAGGATACAGACAAGTATGATCACACACTTAACACATATGAGCACGCTGGCAGTGGGCATTTCAGTAACTGAAGGAGCCTCTTACACAGAGTCCTCACCTTAAACTTCATATTGTAAGTCTCCTGAGGTCTCTCCTCAACGCCCCCAACAGTCAGAATGCTGTTACTGCGGTAACAGAAAATGTGATCAGATTGGCTTTGATAACAACAGAGCCTGTCTTTTTAAAATAATAACTTTATTGAGATATAATTCACATATCATCAAATTTACTCCTTAAAAGAATGCACTTCAGTGTTTTCTGCATAGTCAGAATCACGCAGCCATTACCCTTCTCTAATTCCAGAACATTTCATCACCCCCAAAAAGACACATTTTGCATCTGGCTGCTTTCATTGAGCCTAATGCTTTCAAGATTCATCCATGTCACAGCATGAATCAGTGCTTTTTTTTCTATGGCTGAATATTCCATGGTATGGGCATATTTGTATGGATAGACCTTTTGTTTATCCATTCATCAGTTGACAGGCATCTGGATGGTTTATATTCCTTAGGTATTATGAATTTTGCTGCTGTGAACATTTGTGTACAAAGTTTTATGCAGAGATATGCTTTCAGTTCTCATTGGTACACATCTAGGAGCGCAATTTCTGGGTCATCTGTTAACTCTATGTGTAACATTCGAGGAACTGCCAAACTCTTTACAAAGTGGCTGCACCATTTTATCATCCCCATGATCAATGCATGAGGTTTGCAGTTTCTCTGCATCCTTGCCAACGTTTGCTATTGTCAATCTTAGAACTGAACCCTCCTAATGCGTGTGAAGTGCCATCTCATTGTGGTTTCGATTTGCATTTCTCTGATGACTAATGATGTTGAGTATCTTTTCATGTGCTTATTGGCCACGTGTGTCTCTCCTTTGGAGAAATGTCTATGCAAATACTTTGCCTATTTAAAACATTCTATTATTTGTCTTTTGTGTGTGTGTGAGATAGAATCTGACTTTGTCACCTAGACTAGGGTACAGTGGCGGGATCTTGGCTCACGGTAACCTCCACCTCCTGGGTTCAAGCAATTCTCCTGCCTTAACCTCCTGAGTAGCTGGGACTATAGGCATGCACCACCACAACTGGCTTATTTTTTTTATTTTTATTAGAAACAGGGTTTTACCATGTTGGCCAGGCTGGTCTCGAACTCCTGACCTCAGGTGATCTGCCTGGCTCGGCCTCCCAAAGTGCTGGGGTTACAGGCATGACCCACTGTGCCCAGCCTATTTGTCTTTTTTTAGTTGAGTTGTAAGAATTCTTTTTGTGTTCTGGATACAGGTCCCTTATTCAGTATATGATTGCAAAGATTTTCTCTTGTCTTACATGCTGTCTTTTTACTCTCTTGATGGTGTCCTTTGCAGCACAGAAGTTTTGAATTTTGATGAAATCCAACTTCTTTGTTTGTTGGTTTGCTTATTTAAGACAAGGTCTCACTCTGTTACCAGGCTGGAGTGCAGTGGTGCCATCTCAGCTCAGCTCACTGCCACTTCCGCCTCCTGGGTTCAGCAGATTCTCCTGACTCAGCCTCCCCAGTAGCTGGGACTGCAGGCACGCACCACCACACCTGGTTAATCTTTGTATTTTTTGGTAGAGACAGGGTTTCACCATGTTGGCCAGGCTGGTCTCGAACTCCTGACCTCAAGTGATCCACCCACCTCGCCTCCAAAAGTGTTGGGATTTCAGGTGTGAGCCACTGCACCTGGCCAAGAATCCAATAGTTTTACTTTGTGTGTGTGTATGTACTTGTCCTTTAGGTGTCATGTCTAAAAAGCCATTGCCTAATCCAAGGTCATGGAGATTTATACCTATGTCTTCTTGTGAGAAGTTTATGGTTTTTTCTCTACTGTTAGGTCTGTGATTGATTTTTAGTTAATTTTTGAATATGATGTAAGGTAGGGGTCCGAGTTCATTATTTTGCATGAGGATATCTAGTTGTCCTGATACCATTTGTTTAAAAAGTCTTATTTTTCCTTTTTGAATGTTCTCAGTACCCCTTTCAAAAATCAACTGACTGTAATACCAAAGTTTATTTCTGGATTCTTGATTCTATTCCATTCATCTCTACGCCTGCTTTTATGCCAGTACCACACTGTCCTGATTACCATGGCTTTGTAGTAAATACTGAAATTGAGAAGTGTGAGTCCTCCAACTTTGTTCTTTTCTGAGCTCGTTTGGCTCCTCTACCAGGACACAGCTTGCATCATGAGTGGAAGTTTGGTGCCTGGGTGGGTTTCAGGCATGGTGTGATCCTAGGCTCAGCAGCACCATCAAAGACCCGTCCTTTCCATACTCTGCTATCTGCCACCTTCAGCACTGACTTCATCCTAATCAGAACTTGCTTACCTCATTTGTGGCAGGTTCAGTGCAGATGTTCAAACACAGGATTCTTAGCTCCCCAGGAACACTGAGGGGCAGGTCTCTTCCCTAGTGTTCAGTGAGCAGTGGGCAGTGAGCAAGCCCGTGGCTCAGCTAAGAAGGGCTTCTCTAGGAACCTCCCATCGAGGTTCGCAGAGGGCTAGCGTGGAGGGCAGCATCGAGGCTGCTGCATGGCACAACTCAGTGGGCACCATTCAGCTGAAGTCTGTGTAATTCGTATCCCTAGTTATATACAACTTGTAACTTACTCATATTGCAAAGAGATAATGAGATTTCTGAGTAAGGACACATTTGTTTAAATAATCACAGTGTATTAATTTCATCTTCTTCCCAAGGAAAAGGAAGAAATTATGTGGTGATATCACAGGGTCCCAAGCAACAATCAGATTGGGCCTCTGGATTGACACCTGTCAGTCACTCAGCCGATACTAATTGAGTCACCTGAATATGCTTAGCATTCTGCTGGGTAACAGGAGATGGAGGCTCATCTGGTCCTTAAGAAATGAATACCCTTCAGAGATGGAGGCCGGGACAGTCAGGGTGGGCTTCTTGAAGGAGGCAGTGAGAAAAGGCAGGCAAGCACATTCAGGAAGTCACACCAGGATCTGGACTCCTAGTCATCTAGCTCTGTCCCTCCTGGCTGTGCCACATCAGACAAGTCACTTAACCTCTCTGAGCCTCAGTTTGCTCATTTGCCCAGTGGCACTGATACCACATCCTTTGCAGGGCCCTTGTGAGAGTTAAAGGAGAAGTAGGTCAACCTTTGACGATGCTTTGGTCCCTGGGAAGTGGCGTCCAGAGGCCAAAACACTGTTGGGTGAGAGAGATTTATTTTTCCTCCCAGGAGTTTATGTTGGACAAAATGGAGACCATGAGAGTGATCGCACTGCTCGTGGAACCCAGAGTGTGCTGGTCATGGGACAGCCTCAGGGACCGGGAGCTCAGAAGACACCCCAGACCCTTCAGGAAACATCCAAGGAGCCGAGTTTCTACCCCCAGGACCCCCTTTCCCAGCCCCCATATTTCAGAGTGCTCCAGCCTGCATTGACCGGCCTGCGCCTTGCCGGCCCCGAGGCATCACGACCTCTCCTTACCTGCCTGGCCTCCTTTTCTTGCCACCGACACCTCCAAGCCAGTGGGAGAGAGTCTGGGGGCACTGAGGGGGTGAGCAGGGTCCTGGACCCAGCTGGGTTTGGGGTTGCTGCTCCCCATCCTGGGGGATTGGCAGGGATCCAGGTGAGGCCTGCCTGGGATCGGGGAGAGAGAGGCAGGTTCCTGAATTGGGGGCAGGAAGGCCTGGGGCTGAAGACTCCCCACCTGGGAGCCGGGGCTGCAACTCACTTTCATGGTGGGCTCCTGAGACTGAGGAGCTTTGGACAGATGCTTGGCTGTTGGGAATGTCCCAGTCACAAGAGCTCCGTCAAGACCCACCAGGGCTGTGGGATCCATGGGAGTTCACCTTTCCCACAGCAGACTGCAGAGCTGATGGGGGTGCTGAATGTGTAGGGGGCATCTCATCACTGGTTTCCAGAAGTTGAGCAGCAGCTTGGTACCTTCTGCCCATCCTGCAGGTGTCTGAGCTGCCTGGGATGGATGGTACTCTCAGGGAGCCCTTGGCAAGGCAAGGGCTGGTTTTTCTACCTGTAAAATTGGAAGAGAGTGCCAGACACCGTGGCTCATGCCTGGAATGCCAAGCACTTTGGGAGGCAAAGGCAGGAGAATCACTTGAGCCCAGGAGTTCCAGATCAGCTTGTACAATATAGGGACATTCTGTCTCTATAAAAAATAAAAAATTAGCCAGGTGCAGTGGCACACACCTGTGGTTCCAGCTACTTAGGAGGCTGAGGTGGGAGAATTGCTTGAGCCTGGGAAGTCAAGGCTGCAGTGAGCCTGATCATGCCACTGCACTCCAGCATGGGTGACAGACCTAGACCCTGTCTTTTTTTTAAAAAAAAAAAAAAAAAAAAAGGGGGTGTTCAGTGAGAGAATGTCTAAGCCCCCCACTCCAAGCTGACATTCTAGGTCAAGTTTGGAAAACCTAGGTCTGCATAGAAGGCACTTGCTTGCTTTCACCATGCCACTGGGGTAAAATCATCCTAGCAACCAGCACAGCCCCCAAAATAATTCCGCTCTAGAGATCGGCTGCTGTTAATTTATCTAGATAAAGGTTGAAAGTTAAGAGCAGCTGCTGAGCTGTGAACAGGTGTGAGTCAGCAAAAGAACTTTCAAAGGAGAGTTTTAGAAAAGATGCTGACTGACAGCCAAGAGCCCTGAGAGCCCGACTGACTCCAGGTGCTGCCGGGAGAGGGTGGGGGTGAATCAGATTTGGCCATGGAGTTAAATAGGGAAGATACACAGAAGAAGGAAGGCTGAGTGTGGCCAGGTTTTAAGAGTAGTGTAGTTGTATTTTGGGGGTTTTGGGGGCTTTTTTTTGATACTGAGTCTTGCTCTGTCACCCAGGCTGGAGTGTAGTGGCTTGATCTCTGCTCACTGCAATCTCCACCTCCTGGGTTCAAGCGATTCTCCTGCCTCAGCCTCCTAAGTAGCTGGGACTACAGGCATGTGCCATCACATCCGGCTAATTTTTGTATTTTTAGTAGAGATGGGATTTCACCATGTTAGCCAGGCTGGTCTCGAACTCCTGACCTCAGGTGATCCACCCGCCTCAGTCTCCCAAGGTACTGGGATTATAGGTATGAGCCACTGTGCCCAGCGAGTAGTATAGCTTTTTTTTTTTTTTTTTTTTTTTT
>PVKV010030668.1:0-21994 GCA_004027835.1 Alouatta palliata
TGTAATTTTGATTGGTTCTCTTAGTCGATCATTTTTATTCTAGTAAGAATGATGTAATTGTAGGTTTAAGCTAAGCTCTGCTATCTACTAGATGTGTGACCTTGGAAGAGTCACTTAACCTCTCTGTCCTTAAACTATATCCTCTGTAAAATGTCAATAATAATGGTACCTAATGTGATTGGTAGTTGTGAGTATTCAGTGATTTAAAATATATGTGAAGTATTTATAATAGTAGCTGGCACTGGCACATAATAAGAATTAGTAAATATTAACTATTATTTGTGTTTTTTTAATAAAGTCCCTTGTACCATTCCTGATACATAGTAAGAGCTCAATAAATGAGTGTTAAAATGCCCAAACATAAAAAAAAAAAGTAATTGAAAACTTTGTGTAATGAACTATATAAATCTTTGTAAGAGTTTTAAGCAAAATCAGATAAGGATCATAGCATGTTTCTTTTCTCCCATCTGCTTGACAGAATAATTGAAATCTTATGAGTCTACAAGCTTTCTTATTTAGGAAAATGATCAGGGTTGGGTGCGGTGGCTCACACTTGTAATCCCAGCACTTCGGAAGGTCAAGCTGGGCAGATCATGAGGTCAGGAGTTCGAGACCAGCCTGGTCAAGATGATGAAACCCCATCTCTACTAAAAATACAAAAATCAGTCAGATGTGGTGGCACACGCCTGTAATCCCAGCTACTAGGGAGGCTGAGGCAGGAGAATTGCTTGAAACTGGGAGGTGGATGTTGCAGTGAGCAGAGATCGTACCACTGCACTCTAGCCTGGGTGACAGAGCAAGACTCCATCTCAAAAGAAAATGATCAGTAATGATATAGTAGGAAGTATTGAATTTAAACTCCTGCTGAAACAATAAAGCTGAAAAAATATACAGAAGAATTATTCGTAGGCACTGGATGTCAATCACTGCAGAACTATGAGCCTTGGGAGAAAGGAAGCAAAGCGATTAAACCCCACGTTCACCCTGGGTTTTTCCATGAAGACGTTTTTCAATCTGCTATCCAGGAAAAAGAAGTACAAGGAGAGACAGGAAGAAACAGAGGTAGGAGTTAGGAGATGCTAAGACTGCAGGAATCTGGAAGGGTGGAGAGGAGAGTAACAGACAGTAGGGAGCCACTCAGAAAATATACAGTCATGTGTTGCTTAATCACAGGGATAAATTCTGAGAAATGAGTCATGAGGCAATTTTTTCATTGCACAAACATCACAGATGGTTTAGCCTACTACACACCTACACTATATGGTATAGCCTATTGCCCGTCGGCTACAAACCTGTACAGCATGTTACTGTACTCAATACTGTAGGCCACTGTAACACAACAGTAATTTAAGTATTTGCATATTGAAACATATCTAAAATAGAAAAGGTACAGTCAAATGCAGTATAAAAGATTTTAAATGGTACAGCTATATAGGGCACTTACCATGAATGGAGCTTACAGACCCAAAAGTTGCTCTGGGTGACAATGAGTGGTGAGTAAATGTGAAGGCCTAAGACATTACCATATACTACTGTAGACTTTATAAATGCTGTACACTTAGGGCACACTGGAATTATTTTTTGTTATTTTTTCTTTCTTCAAAAATAATGTTAGCTGACTGTAACTTTCCACTTTATGCACTTATATTTTCTTAACTTTTTGACCCTTTTTAAATAACACTTAGCTTAAACACATTCTATAGCTGTAGAAAAGTATTTTCTCTTCATATTCTTATTCTATAAGCTTTTTTCTATTTTTAAAAATTTTAATTAATTTTTACTTTTTAAACGTTTTTGTTAAAAACTAAGACACACACACATTAGCCTAGGCCTTCACAGGGTCCAGATTGTAGATATCACTGTCTTCTACCTCCGCTGCTCATCCCACTGGACGTTCTTCAGGAACCATAGCACACGTGGAGCTGTCATCTCCTACGACAACAATGTCTTCTGCAACACCTCCTGAAGAACCTGCCTGAGGCTGTTTCACAGCTACCTTTTTTTAATATAAATAGAAGGAGCACACTGTTTAGAAGAGGTAACACCCCAATCAGCAAACACCTGATATGGTTTGGCTCTGTGACCCCACCAAATCTCATGTTAAAATGCAATCCCCAGTGTTGGAGGTGGGGCCTGCTGGGAGGTGATTTGATCATGGTTTCTCATGAATGGTTTAGCACCATTCCCCTTGGTACTGTCCTCACCATAGGGAGTGAGTTCTCATGATATCTGATTGCTTAAAAGTGTGCAGCACCTCCTCCCTCCCCACCCCACCCCTTTCTCTCTCTCTCTCTCCCTCCTGTTTTGACCATCTGAAATGTCTAACTTCCCTTTTGCCTTCTTCGATGATTGGAAGTTTCCTGAGGCCTCCCCAGAAGCAGAAGCTGCTATGCTTCCTGTACAGCCTGCACAATCATCAGCCAACTAAATTTCTTTTCTTTATAAATTACCCAGTGTCAGATATTTCTTTATAGCAATGCAAGAATGAACTGATACAACAAGTAATACCCAAATTTTGTTTTTTAACTCCTTCAGTATACTAGGCTAGACTGGTAAAGTGTCCAGTAAACGGAACCATGGCTCATGGAGGAGGTGACTGATTTGAGGCTGAGTCAGAGAAAATACAAGTTAATCCTGGAACAAATTGTGATGTCAGAAAACACTCAAAGAGGATAACAGCATGTGAAAAGGGCATAGGAGCTAATCTGAAAGAGCTCCTACCAAAGTTATTTGAGCAAGAAGGTAAATAAAAATAGTATTGGATCATAAACCAAGAAATAAAATAAATATTGTTGGGCCTATACTGATATAAGTGCATAACTGAATAAATAAATAAATGGAGTAGAAGAGATAATCTTCCTTAAAGAATCATTCCAATTAATAAATGTAGAAACAATAAGGGAGATAGAAAAGCACTATTAGAATACCACAATAATTTCTACAAGCATCATTGACTAATGGATGCTAAAATTAGTAGGTGAAAGTATAAGGAGAAACACAGTATTTGCATCATCTGAAAATATCCCCCCCAAAGAAATATCTACTAATTAAAAAGAAAAGAATAATCACTTTAAAGTGGAGAAATCTGAAAACACCGTCTTAGCCAAATAATCAAGGTTAGCATCGCCACTGATAAGACAGATCATTCTCATTTATTCTCTGATATGTTACACATCGTCTCTGTGTAATTTTTTTCAATAATATATAAATTCAAACTAATCATGAGAAGACATCAGAAAAATTCAAATTGAAGGACACTATACATAACCAATCAATGTTTTTCAAAAGTCTCAAGGTCATGAAAGACAAGGAAAAACTGAAGAATTGTCACAGTTTAGGGAAAACTAAAGAGACCTGATAACTAACTGCAAAGCAGGATCCTGGATTAGCGCCTGACAGAAAAAGGACATTGGCGGTAAAACTTGTAAAATATGAATAGAGTCTACAGTTAATTAATAATGTATCAATTTATTAGTCTTATTAGTTGTGCTACACAGTTATGGAACATGTTAACATTATAGAAAGCTATGTAAAGGGCAGGCTGTATTCCCAACGTGGGTAATATCACCTCCAAGAGATGAAAACTGGATCTTGAGGGGGCAAAAGAACCTTAATCTTTTTATTTTGTTTTATTTTTATTTATTTGTTTATTTGAGACGGAGTCTCACTCTGTTGCCCAGGAGCGATCTTGGCTCACTGCAACCTCCGCCTCCTGGGTTCAAATGATTCTCCTGCTTCAGCCTCCCAAGTAGGTGGGACTACAGGTGTGTGCCACTATGCCCAGCTAATTTTTGGGATTTTTAAAAAAAATCTCAGACCTATGTGAGAATTCTCACTTTTTTATGTGCAAAACACAGATATGTACAATATATAAACAGACATACTGAACATCTGTAGTATTAAATTTTCATGGCGAGAGAGAGAAGCAATTAGGGAAAAATGACTTCTTAGGGGGATGCTGTATATAATTTAGGTGTTCCATGTATGGTTGTGTGCCACATAACTACGTTTCAGTCAACGAGGGATCATTTAAACAATGGAGGTCCCCGGAGATTATAATATTGCATTTTTACTGTATCTTTTATATGTTTAAATATACAAATACTTACCATTGCATTAAGTAGCCTGTACCATCTAGGTTTGTGTAAGTACACTATAGGATGTTCACATAATGACTAAATTGTCTAATGTCTCATTTCTGAGAATTTATCTTCGCTGTTAACTAATACATCACTGTAATTCAAGTCTGTTTCATTTAAGTTAATGCCATCCACATGTTTTTATTACAATAACTTACATAAACCATCAAGCGTCAGTGAGTGGAGTAGGAACTCTCAATTCCGTTGTTTGGAGCATTCAGAAAACCAGCCAAGTGAAGACAAATAGAGCTAAAAAACATATGTAGCTCCTGTCTCTCTGTGTTTCAGCCATAATCAATTGTCTCAATGTATTATGGTTCCTTCTACCTTCAACATTTGCTAATAATATTTCTTTTTCCAGAAATACTCTCCCCAGCTCACTTTACTTGTGTAACACCTGCCCAAGAATACAACATTTCAAGTCAAATATGCCTCCCTCCGTGAAAATGTTCGTAGCCACTTAGTCCGGATTAACTATCAAGCACCCTTATTACACAACCTTAGAGCTTCCTGTGCTGCTTCTCCTTTGCTTTTACAGGGTACAGTGTGATGTTTTGATACATATATTCTGTGGGAAGTGATCATATTTACTGTATTGCCTTTCAGGGTCAGCAAAGCCCCTCCCAGGGCCAGCTGATTCCTAGAGATAGCAAATGACTCCCTTGTGAGCTGCCATTTATATGCAAATCAACCAATCCAGAACCCAGATTCACCAACTACCTCCTTTATTGAGCTCTTATAAGTTGAACTAATATTCTTCTGCACTTATCACTCCAGGACCAGATACCAGACAGCTCCTACACCTCAGAGCCCCATGAAATTATTCAACTAGCCAATCTTAAAGTTTACCTCTTCTCCTTACTCTGCCTAGCCCATTTCTCCCAACAAAAACCACAATAAAGGCTCTCACCCTTTATTGCGCTTTTTCACCCTCACTCCTTTCTACTCCTGACCTCAGACCTTGGTGCTTCCCCATGTGGCCAGGTGGCCCTTCCCCATATGCCCTCTCCTCCTGGGAGCGATGAGAAAACACTGTCTTTTCAATGGCAACCATCTCCTGATCTGGTTGGCTTCACCATGCCTGAATAAAAACAAAATCGCAAGTGTTTTTTTTTTTTTTTGAGACAGAGTCTCACTCTGTCACTAGGCTGGAGTGCAGTGGCACGATCTCGGCTCACTGTAACCTCCACCTCCCAGATTCAAGCGATTCTCCTGCCTCAGCCTCCTGAGTAGCTGGTACTACAGGTGCGCACCATCCTGCCCGGCTACTTTTTGTATTTTCAGTAGAGACAGGGTTTCACCGTGCTGGCCAGGATGGTCTTGATCTCTTGACCTCATGACTCGCCCCACTTGGCTTCCCAAAGTTCTGGGATTACAGGCATGAGCCACCACACCCCACCACAAGTACATTTTAAAACAGGAAGATTCCTTACCCACCCAGAGCACAGCTGACACCAGGTATTTACCTAACGCTTTAAGGGTGACAGAAGAAACAGAAGCCAGAGTGGCCTGCACAGCCAATATGACAAGTCACTCTTGGAGCCCACACGATGGGATCTAATCCCAGGGCCTAGTCCAGCCCAGCAGACTTCCAGGTTATGGGAAGCAGCTTAACCGCTATCCACAAGACTCTCTGGCCTCCCAAACTTTTCATGACCCGGCCCCCAGTTATTATTCTTTTTTCTTTTTTTGAGACAGATTCCTACTTTGTCACCCAGGCTGGAGTGCAGTGGCAAGAACGTGGCTCAATACAGCCTTGACCTCACAGGCTCAAGTGATCCTCAAGCCTCAGCCTCCCAAGTAGCTGGAACTATAGGCACACACTACTATACTTGGTTAATTTTTGTGTTTTTTGTGGAGATGGGGGTCTCCCCATGTTGCCCAGGCTGGTCTTAAACTCCTGAGCTCAAGTGATCTGCCCACCTCAGCCTCCCAAAATGCTGGGATTACAGGCATGAGCCACCACACCTGACCAGTGGCCCCCAATTCTTTTGGCTGAGTGAGATAAAGGGATGCTCATTTTTCAATCCGGATAATCCATCATGGCACTATCCTTTGAGTAGTCTTTTAAGTAGAAAACACTTCATCAAACTACAGAGTGACTTTCATGGCCGAGATGAAACAGTCATAATAGCTAATGCTATGTTTTCCCAGCAGTTGAGTTCCTCATTATTAAATAGCACTATGTACAGAACCCCAAAATCCTAACCTAATTCCATATTTAGGAGAAAAAAGTTTATGTCATCCAGAGAACAGTCCTATTAAAGCCACATTATGTTCACTGTACTATAAAGATCATATAATAGGTTAACCAACTGCCCTGCATTTAGATTTTTTATGACTCCAGTATTTTCTCTGCAAAAAAAAAAAAAGGATAGTTTGTATTTGTTAATCTAAGGAATTCATTTTAGTAATTGTCTCAAAGTAAAGGAAGTCAGAGCCTCTATCTCCAGAATGATAAAACTGCCAGCCACTTCCAAACAGAAGTTCTCCCACTTACAAGGGAAATGAGTTCTGTCTTTACCAGGCACTCCTCTCAAGGGTAGGGACTTGAAGATAACCTTGGTGATTCTGAGGAAACCACCACAAGGTTCTCTATAGAAAACCCACTGGACTTGAAGGCACAGATGCCCTCATCCATCTGAGTGCAAACGTGGAGAAATGAGCTCTGCTCTGTGCTTGCAGAGTTGTGGATCTGGTCACTGAGTCAATGCCTCTATGCACCTGCTGCTTCTTGGGAGCGCTATGGTGTCTGTATCTCAGTACAGGTTAGATTCCTTCTATGTGTAATCACCAGCTCTCTGGGTGTTGCCACTGGGTCACTGTAACACAGAGCTGAATGGAAACAAGTATAGGAGGGGCATGCCGACATGCCAGAGGAGGAGCTGGGAAAGGACGTGTGTCCCCTGCCAGAGGAGGAGCTGGGAAAGGACACGTGTCCCCTGCCAGAGGAGGAGCTGGGAAAGGACGCATGTCCCCTGCCAGAGGAGGAGTTGGAAAAGGACTTGCAATGGTGATATCCCAGACTTGGGGTTGATAGAACTGAAATGCCAAGAGGAGTTTGGTGTCAGCCCATCATATCCTGGTGTAATTGAATTGTTAATGTGGAAGGTTCAGCCCAGTGGCCTTTAAAGCAGATGTGCCTACCCTGTGAGAGTTCCCAAGATGTTTCACTGAGGTTCAGGAAGATGAGGTGTAAGACTTTTCTTTTGCCAGGTGCGGTAGCTCAAGCCTGTCATCCCAGCACTTTGGGAGGCCAAGGTGGGCAGATCATGAGGTCAGGAGATTGAGACCATCCTGGCTAACACGGTGAAGCCCCATCTCTACTAAAAATACAAAAAATTAGCTGGGCATGGTGGCACGTGCCTGTAGACCCAGCTACTCAGGAGGCTGAGACAGGAGAATCGCTTGAACCCAGGAGGCGGAGGTTGCAGTGAGCCAAGATTGCACCACTGCACTCCAGTCTGGCGACAGAGGGAGACTCTGTCTCAAGATAAAAAAAGACTTTTCTTTTTATATGTGTTATCTAAAACAATGAGATTGTTACATTTAACATTTAATGCCTGCATTGATTCTGCCACCCTCACTCAGCACAGGTTAGCTAGACCTTGCCCTGAACCACAGACCGGCATCTGAGGGCCTTCATTTGTCCCTTTGCTCTCAGTATACTGAAAATTACTGCAAATTGAGCCTGGTGAGTGAATTTGTTGATTATATCTTTTGTTTTTAGTTGCTTTAGCTGAACTTATTCTTTCATAAGGAACCAATGAATAACTTAAGATTTTAAGATCATACTGGTAGTAATATAAGCCCAGATTAATTTTTTAATAGGCAGAGCTAACTCTGCCCCTACTACTAGGAAGATCTTTTTGTTAAATTAGCAAAGAGGAGGAAAAACTAGATTTGACATTGAACTCTACTACTCTCATTAAAAATACAACTGGTATTTTTAGTGAGGACAAATAATTTTATACCATTAATAGAAACTATTTTAAAATATTGCTTAGTTCATTTTCAGCTCATCTTTTTAACTTCAATTTTTTTAACCTTAAAGTAAAAGTGTATTAGTTAAAAAGAATAATGCATCTCGTCCATAAAAATATTAAAAGGCTTGTGTCATACTTGAGTTCTGGGCTCTGTTATTCACTAGCTGTGTGTAATCATAGGCTAGTCTCTGGATCTCAATTTTCTTCTCTGTAAAATGTGAATAATAGTCCCTACCTCAAGATTTTGTTGAGAAGATTTGTTTTGAGAATGCCTGGTACAGCTTAAGGATCTCAAGAGTTTTGATTCCTATCCCCATAAGGGGACAACTTTGAACAGTTTGGGCCAGTTGTTTTGCTAGTTGTCCCTCAATATGGGTGTGGTCTGTAGTTCAATGCTGAGATGTCAGCACTAGAACAGGTAGGAAACACTTTTGATCAGGAGAATTTTTGCAGCGTTGCCAGAGGCCTGCCTCCTCGATAGTGCAGACGTCCTATCAGCCTGCAAAAGGACGCCAGCCAGCCTGGAGTGGCTTCCCAGGGAAACGCTATTGAGCTGTATCTGCCTTCAGCAGCTGGTTGCACTTAGAAAGGAATTATTACATTCATGAAACTAATACTCAGAGAGCAGTAGACATGAATAAAATACACACAAAGAATCCAAATTGAATACCTCACTTTAAGCCTATAAGTTCATGTACATATCACTGTAATTGCCATTTATAATCCAAGAGCAACAGTTATACATTTTTGGTGATTGCTTGGGAATTATTTGTAAAAGCTCTAGATTTTTAATTTTTGGTAATTTGGTGTACAAAGATTTTAGATACTCATTTAACTGTTAGGTAAAAAAGACTTTGAATTTAAAAAAGTGTATAATCAGATCCAAGTATGAATTTGGATACGTAGCATCTAAAATGCAAGCATATTCCTTTGAAAACTGCATAATTGTGAGAAAACTGCAGACCAAACCCATATTGAGGGACATTTAGCAAAATAAGTGGCTTATGCTCTCCAACACTGTCTAGGTCAAAACTGCCTCAGGTTTGGTTCCAGATTAAAGGAGGCTAAAGGGACAGGACAGGTAAAGGTCGTGCATGGTTCTCAATTGGCTCCTTGGACAATTGATGAAATTTAGATCTCCAGATTAGAAAATAGTCTTTTCTCAATATTAATTTTTAAATTTTAATTAAAATTAATTAGATATAAATATATATGTGTGTGTGTATACATACACACATATGTACGTATACACACACACACACATATATAGATAGATACAGAGAGAGAAAAAAATGATAAAGGAAATATGGTAAAACGGGAACATTTGGGTAATTTGGGTGCACCTGAAATTTTTGGTATTGTTTGCAACTTTCCTGAAAATCTGAAACAGTTTTTGAAACTCACTCACCAACAAGTCTCCTGCCATTCTAAATAGTCACAAAACAGCATATGCACACACCTGGCAGCAGCCTGCTCTCTGCCTCCCTGATTTATTTACAAAGCATTAAAAAGTCCTTTCCCCATTTTCCCATCAGTACTGTAGCCCAAGTTCATTACTTGCCCCCGGGACACATAATATTTTTTCCTTTCTCTGTCATCCACAGAACTGAAAACTCCCTGTTGTTTCTAAGATATTCTGTATCAGACAAAGCATTAGCGTCTTCATTTTAGGTTGTTGGTCTATAGGGGGCGAAACTCCAAGATTTGGGCTTTGTTGTTCCAGTAACATCCCCTACACATAAATCCAACTGTATGAGGAAAAAAGTTGTTCCTAGATAAAAAGAAAAACTCATTTTTAAATCACAACAAATAATTAAAAAAGAAGCAGCAGCATGTACCAGCATCCATCTAGCTCCAGGAATCTCGAGGAAATCTGAGTGAGGGCTTTGAATCTAAGGAAATCAGAGCGAGGGCCCAGAGCCTCTCCTTCGGCTTAGACAATTCCCAAACATTGGCAGGAACGTTCCACGAGGCCCCCTGCCCACATCAGAATAAACGTGGTGTCATCTGTTCTTGTTTTCTCCATCCTTGTATGTCCTCCCGGTCTTGACTATTCTTACAGAAAGTTTTCCCTGGAGTATAATGAAAGCCCCATACAAAAATGTACACTTGTCACTTAAAGATGAAAGTATAAAATGAAGTAGAATAAAAACCAATGGCATCCTCTTACCTTCAAACAGCAGTTGTGTGAAACAGATTCCGCGTCTATACCAGGTCCCTGAGGGTTTGAGCCTACATCAATGCATCCAGAATATATAGGGAGAGGTTATAGATCTGGGGTTTTCATTACACAAGGTGTTTTTGATGAGTCCTCAGCCAAGATCCACTTAAAAACAAAAGCTACACAAAGACTACAAAAAGGCCACACAAAGTTTAAACAAAAGGCTAAAGAAACACCAAACAAAAGCCAAAGAAAGTTTAAACAAAGAGCGAAACAAAGACAAAACAAAGGCCAAACAAAGACAAAAACAAAGAGCAAAAGAAAATCTAAACAAAAGCTAAGCTAAACTACAGCCATATCACCCACACATACACACACCCCCACCTTCACTCTAGCCCCCCAACATTCACGTATTCCAGCCTCCCACCTCCCACAGAACCAACACCCCCCATGAAAACTCACCCCTCAAGGTTCATTCATTAAGGTTGTTGGTCTGCAGGGGGTGAAATTCCAAGATTTGGGCTTTGTTGTTCCATTAACATCCCCAGTCAGAGTCCAGTTAAGTCCCTTGCTAGGTCCAACCACATCACACACCAGCTCACCCCACCAAACCACACACCCTTCCCACCAACATGCTACGCACCACAGTGCCATCCCACCCAGTACCCCATACCTCACTCACACATCACAAGTCACACCCATAAGCCATCAACACAGTTGCAATCACACTGACAAATTCCAGGAGTTTCTGTACTCCATGTAGATTAGATACTCATCCACACATTTCCTTCCCTAAAACACTCATATATACCCATAGATACACCCCAAAACTAACATTCACAAGCCCTTGTATACTTGATTTAGCAAGAGTCTAGTCCAGTCCAGTTACAATTAACATTGAAACTGGAAGGTTCCATGATAATTATCCTATGCATTCACATTTACAAAAACATGTATAAGTCATCTCTTAGGTTGAATAGTTTCTGCAAATGATGAATCTCATTCAATCAACATTTTATTGGCTTCAGTCTTAGACACTGGCATTTTCTTATAATTATCCTAAAATGTGGGGCCACACCTTTCTGTGCTCTATTAAATGTCATGGGTCCTGTAAACTCTGCTTTGTCGTTTATTTAATACATGTAGAAGTACCCACTAATGATTTGAAAGATGAAAGCTTACTTCTGAAACCAATCCGACAAACAGCAGCTTTGCTTTTTGAATTCCCATAGCCCCCTGCATGACAGCGGAATATAAATGTCAACATTACCACCAAGTTTCTCTTTAGGCTCTTATCTCAGTAAAGAATCAGCCAGGAAACCTTGAAGAGGTCATCTATTGAGACTATAAACAATGACTATAAATCTCTTTGAACCCTAACATATTTGTTTTTGTTTTTGTTTTGAGACAGAATCTCACTCTGCCCCCAGGCTGGAGTACAGTGGTATTACCTTGGCTCACTGCAACCTCCACCTCCCAGATTCAAGCAATTCTCCTGCCTCAGCCTCATGAGTAGCTGGGACTACAGACACCCACCACCAGGCCTGGCTAATATTTGTATTTTTTAGCAGAACCAGGTTTTGCCATGTCACCCAGCCTGGTCTCAAACTCCTGACCTCAGGTGATCCTCCCGCCTCAGCCTCCCAAAGTGCTGGAATTACAGGCATGAGCCACTGCGCCTGTCCTCTTCATACACTAACTTTATAGTTAGTTAAACATTCTTTCTCTGCGTAATGAGTGATCGGCGTATGCTGGTTGACTCGCTCCCACTGTGAGGCCTGTATTTTACTTGTGTTGTCGTGACTGAGGGCTGGGGAGTCGAGTAAAACCATTCAGAGCTTGGGCTCTGGAGGCCCTGACACTGGGATCATCACAGGACCTACCTCAAAAATTCACGTGAACACTAAATCAGTTAAGATGTGTGCACTGGTGGAAAGAGTACCTGGCACACAGAGTCCTGCACCAGTGTCACTGTTATGGCCCTGGCCCTAAAGAAGGTCACAAACAGGGGTGGGTAGCACTTGCAAGGACTTGCTTTCTATTCACGAAATAACTGGAGACTAATTCAGGCTATTTAAAAAATACAAGATCTAGTAGATATAAAGTGCTGTCTTTATTAAAGGATCCTCTGCTTCTCAAACCTTTCCAACAAAGGTTCTTAATGATACATTTTGGGGAAGACACACCTTTGATCTACTCCACCATTTATAGAATGATATACAATTTACGCAACCAAAGTATGGAGGTTCCACAAAATGCTGTTAATGCCATCTCTTTCTATTCCTACTTAAACGTTGGTGTTTGCCCTCCATGCGGCGGCACTCTCACTCCCAGAATGGCACTAAGGAGGCCACGTCTGAGTCAGTGTCACTCTTCTTGAATGGCAGCCAGTGTTCCATGCAGAGCAAGACCTCCCAGGACTCCAAGTAAACTCACAGTCACAATTAAGAAACTTGCTAACACTACAGAGGATTTTCCCACAGAAACTTTGGCTATAATTGACAATTCCCACGTTATGAGTTAAAATGTGTCCCATCCAGCCAGGCACAGTGGCTCATGCCTGTAATCCCAGCACTTTGGAAGGCTGAGGAGGGCAGATCACCTGAGGTCAGGAGTTCGAGACTAGATTGGCCAATATGGTGACATTCCATCTCTACTGAAAATACAAAAATTAGCCAGGCATGGTGGCAGGCACCTGTAATCCCAGCTACTCGGGAGGCTGAGACAGGAGAATCACTTGAACCTGGGAGGCAGAGGTTGCAGAGAGCCAGATTGCACCACTGCATTCCAGCCTGGGTGAGAGAGCAAGACTCTGTCTAAAAAAAAGAAAGAAAAAAGCATTTGATTCAAGTTAGGAAGTCATTAGGGTGGGCCCTGATGCAGCATGACTGGTGTCCTCACACAAAGAAGAAATTTGGACAGAAAGACACATTCGGAGGGAGGACAATGTGAAGACACCCGGAGAAGATGGTCATCTACAAGCCAAGGAGGGAGCCTGGAACAGACCCTTCATTCACAGCCCTCGGAAGACACCAGCCCTGCCCACACCTTGACCTCAAACTTCAAGCTTTGAGAACTGTGAGACAGTTCGTTTCTGTTGCTTACGTCACCCTGTTGGTAGTGCTTTATTTCAGCAGCCCTAGCAAACGAATACGCCACAGTGACAATAAGTACATTTTAACTGGTTTCTACATTTATCAAAATAACATTTGTGCAAAGTTACAATAATATCAAAAGGCTTATGTTGGAAAATAATAGTCCCTTGTGCCACCTCACCCCACTTAACACCCCAGCCACAGAGGCGACCATTTTTAACTTTCCATAGCTATCTTTTCCCTATTTATTTCCATATTGCTAAATAATTCACACAAATAGCCATTTATATACCTATTTATGGCAGGTTATTGGCTTCCTTTTGAGGGTGTAGTTTTCTTACATTCTACTTTTTCCTCTCCCTTTTCCCTTACCTACTAAATAGAGGTAGTTAGTATTTATAGTACAATAAATATGTAAGTATCACTTCCTACAGAACTTTTAGATTAACTATGACTGTTCCCTTTCTTTGTATAACTTTCTTGTTCCTTTCTTGTTAATAATTGCCCGCTTTTTAATTTCATTCATTTATTTTAATCTGCTTAGTTTTAAATGTTACTTTTCACTCATTTTTCCCAAACATTGCAACAGATGTGTCAACTACCTATTAATAATGTTTAAGCATTCTGATACACTGAATGACCTTATACATCTTTGTCTTTTGTAACCCTCTGTCACCTCATTCGGATTTCAGGCTGGTTGCTCTCCAGACGAGGTGCAAGCCTGGGTCCTCCCTTTCAGGCTTTGCTGGGAGAGATCACCCTGTCCTGGATCCCAAGCCATCCTCATCTTCGGTTTGTTCCCTCATTTTTCTGAAGCATGCCCTGCAATACCTTTCTTAGAAGTATAGATGTATATTCTTTCTAAGAAAGGTATTGTAGGGCATGCCATATATAAAAATATAAATATATATATATATATATATATATATATATATATATTCTTTTTTGAGATAGAGTCTCACTCTTGTTGCCCAGGCTGGAGTGCAATGGTGTGATCTTGGCTCACTGTAACCTCTGCCTCCCAGGTTCAAGCGATTCTCCTGCCTCAGCTCCCGGGTAGCTGGGATTACAGGTCATTCAATTTCTTCAAAGAAAAGCTGTCTAGTTTTCAGCCTGACAGGGGCAGGGAAGACACAGAAGTCTGAACACCATGCTGTTGATATTCTGTGATCAGAGTAGACAAGGGATCTGAGGGGCCCACATGAGTGTGTGGACTTGTTTTGTTTATCAACCCTGCTCATCACCCCTCATTCACACTGTTCCTGAATCAGGAAATTTCTCCATAATAAAATTCCAGTGACCACAGCGAGTTAGTGTTGGTCTCAGCAATGACCCTGAGAATCCATTCTGAGTGTGCGGCTTGTCTAGGCCTGATCCTTCTCTCTGCTATACCGGGACACTCTAAGTGTAGAGCCCCTCAGCGTTTTGACAGATAACTGTTGATGTGCTTTTCTCGGGCATCACTCCTGCAAGCACTCAGATGGAAACTCCCTCCACTCTGTTTACATCCTCCTTCCGCTTTATGTTTCCCAAAATTGGGTTATCATCTCTCATCTTTTTGTCTCTTTTTCTTTTTTCTTTGGGAGTTAAAATAATTTTTAAAGGCTGGGCGCGGTGGCTCACGCCTGTAATCCCAGCACTTTGGGAGGCCGAGGCAGGTGGATCACGAGGTCAAGAGATCGAGATCATCCTGGTCAACATGGTGAAACCCCGTCTCTACTAAAAATACAAAAATTAGCTGGGTGTGGTGGCACGTGCCTGTAGTCCCAGCTACTCGGGAGGCTGAGGCAGGAGAATTGCTTGAACCCGGGAGGTGGAGGTTGCGGTGAGCCGAGATCGCGCCATTGCACTCCAGCCTGGGCAACAAGAGCGAAACTCCGTCTCAAAAAAAAAAGAAAAAAAAAAAGAAAATTTAAATGCTCTACTGCCTTTGTGGAGGAAAATATTTTTTAGTCCTTTACCTTTTACAAATATTTTAATACTACAATTTAAGTAATTTTTTGGAAAGGAAAGTAGATAAAATAACCATATGTAGGTTATCTGCCACTTTTTACCAAAGGACAGTAATTGTAGCAAGATATAATTTATAGATCATAAAACTCATCATTTTAAGCTGCAAAATTTAGAGGATTTTTAGTATATTCACAAGGGTGTGGAGCCATTACCACCGTCTAATTTTGTAACACATTCATCACTCTGAAAAGAAACCCCAGGGCAGGTGTGGTGGCTCATGCCTGTAATCCCAGCACTTTGGGAGGCCAAGGTGGGTGGATCCCTTGAGGTCAGGAGTTTGAGACCAGCCTGGCCAACATGGTGAAACCCCGTGTCTACTAAAAATACAAAACTTAGCTGGGCATCGTGGCGTATGCCTATAATCCCAGCTACTCAGGAGGCCGAGGCATAACAATGGCTTGAACCCAGGAGGCGGAGGTTGCAGTGAGCTGAGATTGCGCCACTGCACTCCAGCCTGGGCAGCAGAGCAAGACTCCATCTCAAAAAAGGAAAAGAAAAGAAAAGAAACCCCAAACTCATTAGCATTCACAATACTATTTTATATTAGCAAAGAGAGAAAGTCAACCATAAAAAGGGTTAGAAGGAATAGTAAACATTTTGTTAGAGAGGTAACTGAAAACAAATATAAATGAATGAATGATTTGCAAGAGAGCATTTCCTTAAGAAAGGAGATACGCATGTCACTGGTACAATAAGAACGTCTCCCACATTTCACCTAAAAACTTAAATATGCAGAAAGTCATATCCACAATTAGACCATTATTGTTTACTTAACAAAATTATGTGTCAAATGTGTGTTGTAACAGTTGATTTTTTTCAAGCAGAAAGAAGACAGACCAGAGAGTTTCAGATTCACAATACTATTTTTCCTGATACATAATTATAAGACCAGCTGGGCATGGTGACTCGGGCCTAAAATCCCAGCACTTTGGGATGCCAAGGAGGGAGGCTCACTTGAGCTCAGTTCAAGACCAACCTGGGCAACATAGAGACCTTGTCTCTTAAAAAAGAAAAGTAAAAAAAAAAAAAAAAAAAAGAAAAGAAAAGTAATAATAAGACCATTTAATTATTGTAAAGTAAATAATAATGGACTGGTCGATGAAATCTGAGAGAAAATAATCCTAAACGGTTCCTCATTTGCCCTTCAGTCATCTCTTTCAGTGTAAATCTGTCTCATCCAAGATTTTGACCTTAACCTTACATATTTTTAGCAACACGTTCTCCAGTGTTCAATTGTGAACAGAGGAATATGATACCAATTGAGCTGCCAGCCGCTCAGACAAAGCCTCTGTGTGTTCCCAAGCTCCACACCCAACATCTCCATCTCTCTCCCTCTGCTGTGCTAGGGCCCAGTCACAATTGTGTTCTGGCCAGTGGTGACCTGTGTAATAATGCACATCGTGTTCCCTACTTAAGGGACTCGGTTTTATCCAATTTGCAGTGTTAAAACTCACTCTGTACGAGTCATACCACCGCTGTCAGACTTCCTGTGCCCAGTCCAGGTTTGGTGCTCTGTGTAACACTGACATTAGAGAAGGAAAGTGTGGCTGTGGGGTAGCGATATGCAAGGATGCTAGCAAGACGGTAGACCCAGAATGAGAATGTATCAGTGTGGTGTCCGCCTGCAGCAGGGGATGCGCCCTAATTCCAATTCCTGATCCAGGTTTTCACTAGACAAGAAATATGTACCAGGGAGCAGGACCCAACACTAATGGAACTAACCTTTGAAAAGAAGACTCACCGTTCTTTTAATTCTGTGCTTACCAAGCAGCCAGACATTTGTCCCTTTGTGATCCGGTAGTTTATGAAGAAAGTGTCTTCAGAAAATCACATATCCCAAGTAATTGATAACCATTGTGAGTTCATACACTGGAATTTATTGTCAGGCTCTGTTTGTTGTTGCTGTTGTTTAAGGCTCTGTTTTAACACTGCTGGGCACAATAAGATCTTTACGAATAACAGCTACCTTCTCTAAGTTATTGCCCCTTGATAAACTAAAACTTTGATTTCTGATCTTATTGATCTGAAACCCACAACAAGGTGTCAACAGCACCTGTGGCTAAGCTGACAATAGCCTATTTTTAACTTAATCTTTTTTTTACCTGAAGTTTCTGTTAACCCCATTTACTTCAAATTTTGCTTCTCAGCTGGAGACTGAATTTGAGAAAGATTAACTTCATTGGGTGGATTTCTCAAAGAGGGCTCTGACTACAACACAAGCCCAGCAAGATTTCTTTTTAATAAAAAGGATCCCCACCAATTAAAACTGTCCTAAGGGGCCGGGCGCAGTGGCTCACGCCTGTAATCCCAGCAGTTTGGAAGCCTGAGGTGGGCGGATCACCTGGTCAGGACCTCAAGATCAGCCTGGCCAACATGGTGAAACCCCATCTCTATTAAAAATACAAAAATTGGCCAGGTGTGATGGTAGGTGCCTGTAATGCCAGCTACTCAGGAGGCTGAGGCAGGAGAATGCTTGAAACCAGAAGGCGGAGGTTGCAGTGAACTGAGATCACGCCACTGCACTCCAGCCTGGGTGACAGAGCGAAACTCCATCTCAAAAAAAAAAAAAAAATTGTCCTAAGAGTTCCATGCCTGGCAGGGCCAGGAACCAGTGAATTTTCACTCAAGGAAAATCTGAGTAGGTGTGCCCTGAATGATTCTTCACTGAGTCCCAGAGAGGGAGTTGCATGGATAATTGCTTATGAGGGGCCTTGTGAAAGAAAAATGTTAAACATTCTTCACAAATAGTTTTAACAGTTAATTGTTTACCAGCCAATAACTACTATAACTTTAAGGGAGTAAATGCTAGAACCATGATAAACTGCACTGTGATGGCTAATTTTATGCATCATCTTGACTGGGTCACAGGATACTCAGCTGTCTGGCTAAACCTTACTTCTGGGTGTATCTGTGTGAGTGTTTCCAGGAGAGATCAGCATTTGAATTGCATAACTGAGTCAAGCAGACCACCCTTCCCAGTGTGGGTGGGCCTCACTCAATGTTCAGGGCCTGAATAGAACAAAACAGCAGTGGAAGGTTGGATTTGCACTCCTGCCCGACTGCCTGAGCTGGGACATCGACCTCTACCCTCAGTGTTCCTGGTTCTCAGGCTTTCGGACCTGGACTGGAATCTATACCATCGGCTCTCCAGGTCTCAGGTCTTTGAGCTTCACCATCTAAGTGACAGTGAGATCCTGCCTCAAAAAAAAAAGAAGAAAACAAAAACATTATTGTTCTTTTCAATTTATGTCTATGATCTTTTCAAATCACTTCTAAGCTGTTAGAACATAAAAGTTATTTAAGTTATTCAAGCTGAGTTACTTCATAAAAGGAGCTATTAAATATTTCTTTTGACTATGGCCATGAAGAATTGAATCAAGAATGCTTAAAATTTGTTCTGCTACAGTGACAAAAAATAACACCAAAAAAAAGGATGCTTAAGAATCTCTGGTATAAATTATTAAAAAAAAAAAAATAGTTGCGCTCTGTGGGAACATTAAGCCTTTGCTTTCTTTCTTTCTTTTTCTTTTTTTTTTTTTTTGAGACAGAGTCTTGCTCTGTCACCCAGGCTGGAGGGTAGTGGCACTATCTCAGCTCAGTGCAATCTCTCTGCCTCTCTGGTTCCAGAGATTCTTCTGCCCAGCCCCCTGAGTAGCTGGGATTACCAGCGTGTGCCACCACGCCTGGCTAGTTTTTGTATTTTTAGTAGAGATAGGGTTTCACCAAGTTGGCCAGAATGGATTTAAACTCCTGACCACAAGCAATCCACCTGCCTTGGCCTCCCAGAAGTGCTGGGATTACAGACATGTGATCCCACCGCGCCCAGCCTAAACCTTCACTTTTAAAAGAAAAATATATATTGTCTGTGGAATCTCTGAAGCAATTCTGAAAAATCCCCTATGTTTCCTCAAAGAACAGTATGAACAACTAAAAAACGTGAATTTTTCTCCACCTGTCATCCAGACACACGAATCTCACCCAAGGTTAGGTAGCAGGAGGGCAGGAGAGAACATCCAAACACCCTGAGCTACCTGGAAAAAACAGCGCATCAGAAACCAACTGAATACCTGATGCCTCTTCTTCCTTTTCTTTTTTTTTTTTTTCTTTTTGAGTTGGATTCTTGCTCTGTCACCTAGGCTGGAGTGCAGTGGCACGATCTCAGCTCACTGCAACCTCAACCTCCCGGGTTCGAGCAATTCTCTGCCTCAGCCTCCTGAGTAGCTGGGATTGTAGGTGCCAGCCACCACGCCTGGCTAAGTTCTGTATTTTTAGTAGAGATGAGTTTTCACCATCTTGGCTAGTCTGGTCTTGAACTCCTAACCTCATGATCCACCCGCCTCAGCCTCCTAAAGTGCTGGGATTACAGGCTTGAGCCACTGCGCCTGGTCTCTACCTCGTTTTCTTCTAAGTCCCAGAGCCCCTCTGATACTTGGAGGGCAAAGCGCTTAGCTTTACAAAGAACCTACACTGCGCAGCTTTCCCCGCATGTGATGGTGCCCAAGGAGTGATGTGCATGTGGGGGCCTGGCTGGGCCTTCAGGAACATTCTTTCAGGGTTAGACTTGCTCCACTGGCAGGTACCTTTTACCCTTCCCGTTTCCCCTCTTCCTGCCTGTAATATGGGGTGTGTGAAATGGCGCTAAGGCGGACATCTTGCAACCATGAGAATGAAGATTAAGCCAGGCAGAGCACACAGAGGACTCTGAAACCTGGAAAATAGCTGGAGCCTCTGTGCAATCTCTGGATTGCCTAGTTATGATTCACTTTCTTTCATTCTTTTTTTTTTTTTTGATTTGTTATTTTTTTAATTGTGCATTTTTTTAATATATATATATTTTTTAATTCCATTTTAGGTTTTGGTGATTTACTTTCTACAAGTGAAAAATGTGCCCCTGTCTTCACTAAGCCCCTGTTAGTTTAGGCCCCTGTAACTAGCAGCCAGACAATTTCTAATGATACAAACAGGTCTCCACAAGGAATGAAAGAGTCATGATTGGCATTAACCTCTATTTGTATTAAATATTCATACCATAACACTTTAGCACTTCAATTACAAAATCAAGTGTATCTCACCCAGAATTCTGTAATCTAGGTCAGTGGACAGAGTAAATGATGAAAAAGCAATCACAGATATGCCCAAGGTGTTTCTGAGGTGCTTCTCTTATGGTAGCCAGCTACCATAGCAATCTAGTGTGCAGATACAGTTTTTTTTTCTTATCACATAACAAGGAGTATATTGATTAGGGTGTTAGTTTCTTATTGTTGATGCCACAAAGTGCCACAAATTTAATGGCTTAAAACAGCACAGCCTAAAGCAGCTGTCTTATCTTATGGTTCTGAAGGTGGAAGCCCAATACTGGCTTCACTGGACTCCAGTCAGGATAGGAGCAGGGCTGTATTTCTTCTGCAGACTGGGGAATAATATGCTCCCCTTTTCAGCCTGTATTTCTCCAGGAGACTGCCTACGCTGCTGCCAAAAGGCAGTACAAATTGAAAAGAAAAAAAAGCCAGGTGCAGTGGCTCCCACCTTGAGAGCTAGTGGGAGGATTGCTTGAGGCCAGGAGTTTTAGACAAGCCTGGGCAACATAGTAAGGCCTCGTCTTTATAAAATTTAAAAATAAAAATTGGCCAGGTGTGGTAGTGCTGCCTGTAGTCCTAGCTATTCAGGAGGCCGGACAGGGAGCATCACTGGAGCCCAGGAGTTCAAGGTCGCAGGGAGCCATGCTCACACCACTGCACTCCAGCCTGGGTGACAGTGGCAAAACAAAACAAACAACAAAAAAAAAAAAAAAGAAAAAAGAAAGAAAGAAAGAAAGAAAAAGAGGCTCAGCTTTCCCTTTTGCAAAACGGGGAGATGGGTCAGAGCAGCGCCGCTGGGGACAGGAAGGGCTGCGGTGGGGCTGGGGAAGAAGTGGCCGAGCAGCGCTGCCAGGGGTAGGGATGCGGACCACGCTTCCCGGGCCTCGTCACCACCAGCCTGCACTCCGAGCCCAGGCTTCTCTCTCCTATCGTCTTAAGCATCACTTTGAGGTGGCAGATGTGTGATGGAGACAGAGGCAAGGTTTTCACTAAGGTTGGTGACATCAGGGTTAACTAGGAGTGAATTGAGGCTGCGATGCTGTAAGGACAGGATCCCACCCCCACCCACCACCCTTACGTCCTGTTCACTGCGTGCCATCTCAGATTCTGGGAGATCCTGGGAGGCCTAGAAATGGGAGGAGTCGGATTGTGGGGTCCTGGGCCCCAAAGCCTAAATCGTGCCCTCCCTACCCCAGAGCTAAGTGACCACCCCAAGCTTCATTTGACCACGTGGGCAAAAAAGACAAAAACAGAGGCTCCTTTCCGTTAGTGAGAGCTATAGTTAACGCAGTCATCTTCAGAAAGCACACACGTGCCGGGCGCGGTGGCTCACGCCTGTCATCCCAGCACTTTGGGAGGCCGAGGCGGGTGGATCACGAGGTCAAGAGATCGAGACCATCCTGGTCAACATGGTGAAACCCCGTCTCTACTAAAAATACAAAAATTAGCTGGGCGTGGTGGCACGTGCCTGTAGTCCCAGCTACTCGGGAGGCTGAGGCAGGAGAATTGCTTGAACCCAGGA
>PVKV010030669.1:0-21990 GCA_004027835.1 Alouatta palliata
AACCCCGTCTCTACTAAAAATACAAAAATTAGCTGGGCATGGTGGCACGTGCCTGTAGTCCCAGCTACTCGGGAGGCTGAGGCAGGAGAATTGCTTGAACCCAGGAGGCGGAGGTTGCGGTGAGCCGAGATCGCGCCATTGCACTCCAGCCTGGGTAACAAGAGCGAAACTCCGTCTCAAAAAAAAAAAAAAAAATTGTCAGAGAGAAGCAACATTGTTGGCTCTGAAGGTGGAGAAAGCAGGTAACAAGCCAAGTCATGTGGGAGGCCTCTAAAATATGGAAAAGGCAAGAAAATGAATTTTTCCTTAGAGTCTACAAAAATGAACATACGCCTGCTGACAATGATTTTCCCATAGTGAAATCCCAAACGATTTAAGATTTCTAACCTCCAAAACTGTAATACAATTTACTGTTTAAACTACTAAGTTTGTGGTAATGTGATATAAAAGCAATAGGAAACTAATACAAATGGTGTGATAATAAAAAAAAAAAAAGTCAGAGTAAGGGAGAATTCAAGTAGCTTATGTCTACCATGTATGTGATTTTACATAGGGTGATCAAGAAAGGTCACTCTGAAGACACTTTTGAGCAGAGAACCGAAACAAGAGACACAGCAAGCCAAACAAGTAACATGTGAGATAGACAAGGCAGAGGGAACATCAAGTACAAAGGCCCCAAGGCAGGAGCATGTTTATATGATCCAGCAATACAAGAAGGCCAGCAGGGCTGAAGCAAGGTGACCTCTAACTTATAACCTGATATGCACATTAAGCATGTGTTGTTTAAGAATGGTATATTCAGTAGTAAGTACTTCACTATAGAAATTTAAGTATGAAAAAAATTTAGTAAATAAAGCTTCATAAAAATGACAGTGAACCGAAAATGTATCTGTAGTTTTGTGTGTGTGTGTGTGTGTGTTTTTAGACAAAGCCTCACTCTGTCACCCAGGCTGGAAAGCAGTGGTGTGATCTTGGCTCACTGTAACCTCCACCTCCCGGGTTCACGTGATTCTCCTGCCTCAGTCTACCGAACACTTGGAATTACAGGTGTGCACCAGCACACCCGGCTAATGTTTTTGTATTTTTAGTACAGAGGGGGTTTCACCACATTGCCCAGGCTGGTCTCTAACTCCTGACCTCAACTGATCTGCCCACCTCAGCCTGCCAAAGTGCTAGGATTACGGGCACAAGCCACCATGCTTGGCCTTTATCTGCAGTTCTAATAAGGTAAATTAATTTTCTTGCTATAGGATTCAAATAGTACTTATGAATATCTAAATCAGCATAACTTATCATGGTACTAAATATAATACATATTGCAACAGTAAGTGAACAAATTATTTTGAAAAATGTTTTTAAATCCCAAATTTGTTTTCAATTTTCTTCAAAGCTAAAATAAATAGAAAATGACAACATAAAAATAGAATTTGGTAAGTAGAATTAGTTCAATCATATACACTTTTTGGTACTCACAAATTGAAAACAGAAACAAGTATGAACTTTAATTTCAAGTTCCCTTATCAAATCTCCAAGGCAGATTAAAAATCATGTCCTCTATTTGCTTCTTCCTTTGCACCTTCAATATAATAGAGAGGATCAAAGCTGAAGGTTCATTCTTTGTAAAAGTCTAACAAAACTGGTAAACCTTTGGTGAGAACGGTCAAAAAGTCACAAACTAAATTCAGAAATAAAAAGAATCTAACAGATTAGCACATTAAAAAGATGTAGTTACCAAATATATGACAATAAATTTTAAAATTTAGATGCAATGGATAAATTCCTAGAAAATTAAATTCTAGTTCAAGAAATAGAAAACATGAATAGTCCCTGATCATTACAGAAACTGAATCAATCATAAAAGAACTTTTCCACAAAGAACACTCAGCTCCAGATGGCTTTACTGAGAAGTTCTACCAAACACTCAAGATAAGGACACAAAATTCTACCACGACACAGAAAAAGATTCCAAATTATTTTGTGAAACTAGTACAAATAGACTAAGGACAGTGAGATAGGAAAATTAACATGCAAATTTCATGCATTAATACAAATGTAAAAATCCTACACAAAACACTGTCAATATAAATCTAGGAGAGCATATCTACAAAATACCTAAATTAAATATTGTAGTTATTGATGAAATTTTGTATGTTTTCTCTTGGAAAGCAGGGGTAAAAGATGTCTGTTTTAACTACTTCTTTTCAACAATGTACTGAAGGGCCTAACTGGTGAATAAGGCCAAGAGGAAGAAGAGTAAAGAAAAAGATAATACAAAAACGTCGTAATTCACATATGATAATTGTAAACACTTTGAAACAATCTACATGTAAATTAAAATTAGTAAATCTAGGAAAGCTACTGAATCCAAGATCAAAGGATACTTGTATTTCTATATACTAGTAAGAGAAAAGATGACTGGAAAATTCAAATGGATGTACATAGAGCTAAGAACATATGAAACCTACGTGAAGGTCCTGGATCCATGATGGCCGAGTAGGAGCAGCTCTGGATTGCAGCTCCCAGTAAGCACGCAGAGGGTGAGTGATCGCCCCATTTCCAGACGGATTTTTATTGCCCACAGACCAGGAGATTCCCAGGTGGAGGAGCGCCACAGGTCTCCAGCCTGGCTGTTTCCGCCGGGGTGGTGACTCTCTGCTCAAAAAACTCACACGGGTCCAAGTGCCCTCTCAGCTGGTGACTGGAGCACATGGGAGACAGAGCCGCCTGTTTAACTGATAAAAAGAGGACTGAAATAGGGAGCCAGGCCAGGAGATTCCTGGGTGAAAAAGTGCCACGAGCCCCCAGCATGGCTGTTTCAGCCAGCGCAGCAGGTATTGGCACAAGAACTCACACAAATACGGGGGCCATTTCAACTGGTGACTGGAACGCCTGGGAAACACAGTCACCCATGCAACTGAGAAAAAGGAGTCTGAGGCAGGGAGCCAGGTGATCACGCTTGGCTGGTCCCACCCCAGAAAAAACAGCAATCTGAAATGCCCTGGATTGAGAGTTTCATGGAAAGCACAGCTGAACTCCGGATGCTCCAGGTCCGTGGGGAGGGGCGGGACACCACTGACGTGGTGCTGAGGCAGTTCTAACTATTCCCCTATAAACAGGACTGCAGGGAAGTTCACACAGCAGCTGGGTGGAGCCCACAGCAGATCAGCAACACCTCTGCTGGCAGACTGTGACTAGGCTGCCTCCTTGCTGGGCAGGGCATCCTGAAAAAAGGCAGCCACACAACAGAAACGTATATATAAAGCCCTACTTTCCCAGGACATAGCACCTGGGGGAAAAAAGGCTGTTATGAGTTCTGCTACAGCAGACTTAAATGTACCTGCCCAGCAGCTCTCAATGGAACAACAGAGCTCACAGCTCAGCACTTGAGCTCCTATAAACGACACACTGTCTCCTCAAGCAGTTCCCAGACCCCCGTATATCCAAACAGTCACCACGTAAAGGAGAGCTCAGACTGACATCTGACAGGTATCCTTCTGGGACAAAGATAGCAAAAGAAGAAACTGGCAGCAACTCTCACTGCTCTGCAGTCACTGCAGGTGAGCTCCAGGCAAGCAGGGTCTGGAGTGGACCTCCAGCAGTCCTACAGCAGAGGGGCCTGATTGTTAGAAAGAAAACTAAGAAACGGAAAGAAATAACCTCATCATCAACAAACAGGATGTCCACTCAGAGACATCTGAAAGTCACCAACTACAAAGACCACAGGGAGATGAATCCACAAAGATGGGAAGAAACCAGCATAAAAAGGGTGAAAACATCCAAAACCAGATGCCTCTCTCCTCCTCCAAGGGATCACAACTCTTCATCAGCAACGGAACAAGACTGGATGGAGAATGAGTCTGATGAACTGACAGAAGCAGGCTTTGAAAGGTGGGTAATAAGAAACTTCTCTGAGCTAAAAGAACATGTTTTAACCCAATGCAAAGAAACTAAGAACCTTGAAAAAAGGTTAGACGAAATGCTGAATAGAATAAACAGGTTAGAGAAGAATATAAATGAATTGATGGAGCTGAAAAACACAACACTAGAACTTGGTAAAGCATACACAAGTTTCAATAGCCGAATTGACCAAGCAGAAGAAAGGGTATCAGAGGTTGAAAATCAACTCAATGAAATAAAACGAGAAGGCAGATTAGACAAAAAAGAGTAAAAGGAAATGGACAAAGCCTCCAAGAAATATGGGATTATGTAAAAAGACCTAATCTACATTTGATAGGTGTACCTGAATGTGACGGAGAGAATGAATCCAAGCTGGAAAATACTCTTCAGGATATTATCCAGGAACACTTCCCCAACCTAGCAAGGCAGGCCAATATTCAAGTCCAGGAAATACAGAGAACACCACAAAGATACTCCTCAAGAAGAGCAACCCCAAGGCACATAATTGTCAGATTAGCCAGGGTTGAAATGAAGGAGAAAACGCTAAGGGCAGCCAGAGAGAAAGGCTGGGCTACCCACAAATGAAAGCTCATAAGACTCACAGCAGATCTCCCAACAGAAACCCTACAAGCCAGAAGAGAGTGGGGGCCAATACTCAACATCCTTAAAGAAGAGAACTTTCAACCTAGGATTTCATATCCAGCCAATGTAAGCTGCATAAGCGAAGGAGAAATAAAATCCTTTACGAACAAGCAACTACTCAGAGATTTCATCACCACTAGGCCTGCTTTACAAGAGCTCCTGAAAGAAGCACTAAACACAGAAAGAACAACCAGTACCAGCCACTCCAAAAACATATCAAATGGTAAAGAGCATCGACACAAATGAAGAAACTGCATCAACTAACAGGCAAAACAGCCAGCTAGCATCAAAACGGCAGGATCAAATTCACACATAACAATATTAACCTTAAATGTAAATGGGCTGCTAAATGCCCCAATCAAAAGACATAGACTGGCAAACTGGATAAAAAGTCAAAACTCATCGTTGTGCTGCATACAGGAAACCCATCTCACATGCAAGGATACACATAGGCTCAAAATAAAGGGATAGAGAAAGATTTTCCAAGCAAATGGAGAGCAAAAAAAAAAAAGCAGGAGTTGCAATCCTAGTCTCTGATAAAATAGACTTTAAACCAACAAAGATCAAAAGAGACAAAGAAGGGCATTACATAATGGTAAAAGGATCAATGCAACAAGAAGAGCTAACGATCCTAAATATATACGCACCCAATACAGGAGCACCCAGATACATAAAGCAGTTCTTAACGACCTACAAAGAGACTTAGACTCCCACACAATAATAGTGGGAGACTTGAACACTCCACTGTCAATGTCAGTCAGATCAAAGAGACAGAAAATTAACAAGGATATCCAGGACTTGAACTCAGACCTGGACCAAGCAAACCTAATAGACATTTAGAGAACTCTCCACCCCAAATCCACAGAATATACATTCTTCTCAGCACCACATCACACCGACTCTAAAACTGACCACAAAATTGGAAGTAAATCACTCCTCAGCAAATGCAAAAGAATGGAAATCATAACAGCGTCTCAGACCACAGTGCAATCAAGTTAGAACTCAGAAACTATCTCAGAATCGCACAGCTTCATGGAAACTGAACAACTGCCTCTTGAATGTTGAGTGGATAAACAATGAAATGAAGGCAGAAATAAAGATGTTCTTTGAAACCAACGAGAACGAAGACGCAACATACCAGAACCTCTCGAACACACTTAAAAAGCAGTGTCTAGAGGAAAATATACAGCCATAAATGCCCGCATGAGAAGCAAGAAAAGATCTAAAATCAACACCCTATCATCCAAACTGAAAGAGCTAGAGGAGCAAGATCAAAAAAAACCTCAAAAGCTAGCAGAAGACAAGAAATAACTAAGATCAGAGCAGAACTGAAGGAGATAGAGACACAAAAAGCCCTTCAAAAAAAATCAATAAATCCAGGAGCTGGTTTTTTGAAAAGATCAACAAAATAGACCACTAGCCAGATTAATAAAGAGAGAATAATCAAATAGATGCAATAAAAAACGATAAAGGGGATATCACCACAGATTCCAAAGAAATACACACCACCATCAGAGATTATTACAAACAACTCTATGCACACAAACCAGTATACCTGGAAGAAATGGATAAATTCCTGGACACTTGTATCCTCCCAAGCCTAAACCAGGAAGAAGTTGAAACCTTGAACAGACCAATAACAAGGGCTGAAGTTGAGGCAGCAATTAATAGCCTACCATCCAAACAAAGCCCAGGTCCAGATGGGTTCACAGCAGAAATCCTACCAGACATACAAAGAGGAGCTGGTACCCCTCCTTCTGAAACTATTCCAAACAATCCAAAAAGAGGGAATCCTTCCCAAATCATTTTATGAGACCAACATCATCTGGATACGAAAACCTGGCAGAGACTCAACAAGAAAAGAAGACTTCAGGCCAATATCCATGATGAACATAGATGCAAAATTCTTCAGTAAAATACTGGCAAACCGACTGCAACAGCACATCAAAAAGTTTATCCATCATGATCAAATAGGCTTCATCCCGGGGATGCAAGGCTGGTTCAACATACACAAGTCTATACACATAATTCACCACATAAACAGAACCAAACACAAAAACCACATAATTATCTCAATAGATGCAGAGAAGGCCTTTGACAAAATTCAACAGCCCTTAATGCTATAAACTCTCAATAACCTCGGTATTGACAGAACGTATCTCAAAATAATAAAAGCTATTTATGACAAACCCACAGCCAATATCATACTGAATGGGCAAAAACTGGAAGCATTTCCTTTGAAATCTGGCACTAGACAAGGATGCCCTCTCTAACCACTCCTATTCAATATAATATTGGAAGTTCTAACCAGAGCAATCAGGCAAGAAAAAGAAATAAAGGGTATTCAGTTAGGAAAGGAAGAAGTCAAATTGTCTTTATTTGCAGATGACATGACTATATATTTAGAAGACCCCATCGTCTCAGACCAAAATCTCCTGAAACTGATAAGCAACTTCAGCAAGGTCTCAGGATACAAAATCAATGTGCAGAAATCACAAGCATTTCTATATACCAATAATAGACTAACAGAGAGCCAAGTCAAGAGCGAACTCCCATTCACAATTGCTACAAAGAATAAAATACCTAGGGATACAACTTTAGAAGGATGTAAAGGACCTCTTCAAGGAGAACTATAAACTACTGCTAAAGGAAGTAAGAGAGGACACAAACAGATGGAGAAACATTCCATGCTCATGGTTAGGAAGAATCAATATAGTGAAAATGGCCATACTGCCCAAAGTAATTCATACATTCAATGCTATCCTCATCAAGCTACCAATGACCTTCTTCACAGAACTGGAAAAAACCACCTTAAACCTCATATGGAACCAAAAGTGAGCCTGCATAGTCAAGTCAATTCTAAGTAAAAAGAACAAAGCTGGAGGCATCACACTACCTGACTTCAAACTATACTACAAGGCTACAGTAATCAAAACTGCATGGTATTGGTACCAAAACAGAGATATAGACCAATGGAACAGAACAGAGGCCTCGGAGGCAACACCACACATTTATAACCATCTGATCTTTGACAAACCTGACAAAAACAAGTAATGGGGAAAGGTTTCCCTATTTAATAAATGGTGTTGGGAAAACTGGCTAGCCATGTGCAGAAAGCAGAAACTGGACCCCTTCCTGACACCTTACACTGAAATTAACTCCAGATGGATTAAAGACTTAAACATAAGACCTAACACCATAAAAACCCTAGAAGAAAACCTGGGCAAAACCATCCAGGACATAGCCACAGGCAAGGACATCATGACTAAAACACCAAAGGCCATTGGCAACAAAAGCCAAAATAGACAAATGGGATCTAATTAAACTCCAGAGCTTCTGCACAGCAAAAGAAACAGTCATTAGAGTGAATCGGCAACTAACAGAATGGGAAAAAATTTCTGCAATCTACCTATCTGACAAAGGGCTAATATGCAGAATCTACAAAGAACTAAAACACATTTACAAGACAAAAACAAACAAGCCCATTCAAAGGTGGGCAAAGGATATGAACAGACACTTTACAAAAGAAGACATATATGAGGCCAACAAACATATGAAAAAATGCTCATTGTCACTGGTCATTAGAGAAATGCAAATCAAAACTACATTGAGATACCATCTCATGCCTATTAGAACGGCAATCGTTAAAAAATCTGGAGACAACAGATGCTAGAGAGGATGTGGAGAAATAGGAACACTTTTACACTGTTGGTGGGAGTGTGAATTCCATTGTGGAAGACAGTGTGATGATTCCTCAAGAATCTAGAAATAGAAATTCCATTTGATCCAGCAATCCCATTACTGGGTATATATCCAAAGGATTATAAATCATTCTATTATAAGGACACATGCACACGAATGTTCACTGCAGCACGGTTTACAACAGCAAAGACTTAGAACCAACCCAAATGTCCATCGATGATAGACTGCACAGGGAAAATGTGGCACATATACACCATGGAATACTATGCAGCCATAAAAAACGATGAGTTAGTGTCCTTTGTAGGGATATGGATGAACCTGAAAAGCATTATTCTCAGCAAACTGACACAAGAACAGAAAATCAAACACCGCATGTTCTCACTCATAGGCGGGTGTCGAACAATGAGAACACATGGACACAGGGAGGGGAGCAATACACACTGGGGTCTGGGGGGGAAGTAGGAGAGGGACAGTGGTGAGTGGGGAGTTGGGGAGGGATAACATGGGGAGAAATGTCAGATATTGGTGATGAGGAGGAAGGCAGCAAACCACATTGTCATGTATGTACCTATGCAACAATCCTGCATGTTTTTCACATGTATCCCAAATCTAAAACGCAATAAAATATATATTTTTTAAAAAAAAAACCTACTTGAAGAACAAGGCAGAATCATGTGCTCTGTAGTATTATCCATGTGTGGAACTGATATAAAGACACATAAAAAAGATCCATGGTACACAATAGAGACGTCAGAAGGATTCCTCATATATAAGATTCTTGATATGACAGAGGTGATACTGAAGATCAATGGGAGGAAAATGAGCTTTTCAACAAACAGTGCTAGGAAAAAAGATTACTCACATGTATTGAGTTAAATTAGACCCTTACTTCACACCGTACACAAAAATCTACTCCAAGTTAACTAAAGACTAAAGAAAGGCAAAACCACAAAGCTTTTAGAAGGCAAGAGTACTTTTATGATCTCTGGGTAGGGAAGTTTCTTAAGCAAGACATAGAAAGTATGAGCACCAAGGAAAAAACTTCTTGAATTTTGATAACCTCAACTGCATTAAAATTAAGAAAACTACTATTCAAACATCATAAGGAGAAAAAGACAAGCCACAGAATTAGGAAAGATATTTTTGCCACATGTAAATGAAATGGTCTAGTCTCCACAATTGTAACTCCTAAAAAAATGAATCAGACACATTATTTAATTAAGAGCAAAATGTCACCAAATTGGAACCAGGTCCTCACAAAAGATATATCCAATTTGTCAATAAAAATATTAAAAGGTTCTCAACCCCAACAGGAGTCAGAGAATTGCAAATCAAAGCCATAATGAGATACTATTACATACCCGCCTGATTAGTGGAAACTGAAGTCTGAAAAAACTAAGCATGGATGAGAACAGAGAAACAGAAACTTTCATACTGTCACAGAACTGTAATCTGGTGCAGACACTTGGTTCTATCTACTCAAGTTGAAGATGCATGGGTTCTACAACCTAGTAATTTTAATTCTAGACGTGATATACTCTACAGAAATAATGCATACAAGTGCCAGGCTATAGGTATAGGTACAAGAAGGTCATGACAGCACTGTTTCTAAAAGCCCCAAACTGCCTGTCAACAGCAGGATGCATCTGTACTTTCAACCTGTTATTTATCCATTCTTACCAGTGAAAATAAAAGATTTTTTTTTTTTGAGACGGAGTTTCGCTCTTGTTACCCAGGCTGGAGTGCAATGGCGCGATCTCGGCTCACTGCAACCTCTGCCTCCTGGGTTCCAGCAATTCTCCTGCCTCAGCCTCCCGAGTAGCTGGGACTACAGGCACGTGCCACCATGCCCAGCTAATTTTTGTATTTTTAGTAGAGACGGGGTTTCACCATGTTGACCAGGATGGTCTCGATCTCTTGACCGCGTGATCCACCCGCGTCGGCCTCCCAAAGTGCTGGGATTATAGGCGTGAGCCACCGCGCCCGGCCCGAAAATAAAAGATTTCTAATCGTTGAAAAAAGAATTTCTATCCACAAGCCACACTGGCTTCGTTTTAGCTATTGTGTTCCTAATGTTTGCAGTAAAAACTTAAAATGACAAAGAAGAATACAGGACACTATACTGTACTGTTGGGATAGCCATCACATAACCATTCTCTTTATCAAACCACTATTTGCCTATCCATAATTTCCACTCAGATTATGATATGGGATAATTTTTTTTGAGACGAAGTTTCACTCTTGCTGCCCAGACTAGAGTGCAATGGTGCAATCTCAACTCACTGCAACCTCTGCCTCCCAGGTTCAAGCAATTCTCCTGCCTCAGACTCCCGAATAACTGAATTACAGGCATGTATCACCATACCCAGCTAATTTTGTATTTTCAGTAGAGACGGGTTCCACTAGTTGTTCATACTGATCTCGATCTCCCGACCTCAGGTGATCCACCCATCCTGGCTTCCCAAAGTGCTGGGATTACAGGCATGAGCCACTGTACCTGGCCCACTCAGTCTTAGTTCCACTTACTAAAGCCAGCATGTTCCACTCTTTAACTATACCTCAGAATCACTTGGGAAAACTTTTTTTAATAGCAAAGTTTTTTAGCTCAATGTTATGTGTGCTGTTATCCTACTGTGTACACATGCTTTCTACTTCCAACACACAAGTAGGTTATAAGGCTCCTAACATAGCCAATTTATTTAGGTGCTTTCTCATTCTTCATTTATATCCAGATCAGAGTTTCAAGTTGTTTAGAAGTTTGTGACTGAGCTACATCTTTAGTCTAGCAAGAGAATCACACTTTTGTTTGTAGGAAGTTCTGAAATCTGTTTTCTAAAATGTTAAGTTTTCAACACCTTGCACCATTTTTTTTATCTCATGAGTCAGCAAATTTTCTCCATGAAGAGCCACAAAGTAAGTAGTTTTGACTTTGCAGGCTAGATGTTCTCAGTTGCAATTATTCAACAATACTTATAAGCAATAAAATAGCCACAGATAATTAATAAATCAATGGGCATTGTTGTGTTCCAATGATACTTTATTTACAAAAATAGGCAGCTAGTGGGCTATAGCTTGCCTATCCTTGCTTTAGATTTTTAACGATTATTCCACGATCTGTCATCTTGTATCACTAATTCAGTTAATTAGAACTTGACAACAATATTCATTTAGCTGCTTCTCTTATGTTTTTAAAAAAACTGTCAGGGTCATTCTAAAACCCTCAGAGCTCAACACAACAAATCTTCTAATAATTTAAAGAAAAGAAATGCACAAAAATGCATACACAAGGATGTTTATATAATTACTGATAATAAACAACTGGAAACCATTAACAGTGATTTATTAAGAAGTAAATTAGTGACTATCCAAGCAAAGTATTCAGAAGCAGCAGACACAGAAAGAGGATTACAATATTTTCCAAAGCATAAAGAAGTAACTCAAATAATGGCTAGTACTTTATCACTTGGGGGAACATGTGAAACTATTTCTTAAAAAATTAGTGATAGAAAGCTGGATACAGTGGCTCATGCCTGTAATCCCAGCACTTTGAGAGGCCAAGGTGGGTGGATCACTTGAGGGCAGGAGTTCGAGACCAGCCTGGTCGACATGATGAAATCCCGTCTCTAATAAAAGTACAAAAATTAGCTAGTTGTGGTGGCACACGCCTGTAATCCCAGCTACTTGGGAGGCTGAGGCAGGAGAATTGCATGAACCCAGGAGGCAGAGGTTGCACTGAGCCAGTGAGCTGAGATCACTCCACTACTCCAGCCTGGGCAACAGAGCAAGACTCTGTCTCCAAAAAAAAAAAAAAAATTAATGATAGAAATATTTGAGTGATTTGATTTAGCTAACTTTTTGTATACTGAATTCTGTTCATTAAGCTTAAATTCTGTAAGCTGAAAAACTACTAAGAAGGAAAATTTCTGCTAGTCTTCAAAGTCCAGCAGACAGCTGGTTAGGTAGTCATCCACTGCTATTACATCAACACAGATCCTTATAGCAAACATAGTTTTTAAAATGCCTTTATGTATTATTTAGTTTGATCTATAAGAATCCTATGAGGTAAGTAAGAATTTCTGTAATAAAACACTTAGTTATTTCCAAGATTCTTCCAAATAATACTGCCAACCTTAGTAGAGTTGGAGATTTAAGCCATTCTTAACTTTTTAAAATTCTTAAGAATTTGTAAAAATATTCTCCTTCAGTATGAAAATTTCCAGCTTTCATAGACTTTTTTTTTTTTTTTTTTTTTTTTACTAAGGGACATGTGCTTAATACCTAAAAATACATTCCCTGATTAATTCAGTAATTAAATGGCACACCAGTGAAGACAATCTTACCCCAGGAAAATTTTCACACGAAGTTCTTTTTTGGTCCTCGAGATTGTCTTCAATGTGGTAATTTCTGCATCAAACCAGAATCCTCTTTGTCCAGGACTTTCTACATTATAATTAACCATAACCACATCACCAATATTTAATTCATTCCATTTCAAAATGGTTCTAGCACGTGGTCTAAGATCCTTGACATTCATTTCTAGAGTACCGCTTTCTGGGTATCTGAGAAGAGAGAAAACCATAGAACATGGCTTATGATTACCAAACACAACTGAAGTTTTATGCAATGTACAGAAAAACCTAATTTGCTGAGTTAACTATCTAGGACAAAAGTAATAGGTTGCAGTGTCCTTAAATAGCAGGTGTTATTTCACGCTGGCTTCCCACGTGTACTGTGATAACTACAGGGTAGTTTCTGTGAGTGTAAGCATGAACACTATCCCCATCTCCACTAGGCCTTGGAGATGTGGATCTCTTCATGGCTTGCAGGTTGTCATGCAAGTAAGTGTTCAGCCCCTGTTCAAGAACCATAATCATCTACTTTGAGGGAGCTATATACTATTTTTCTATAGAACACACTATTTGTAATATATCTATTCAATCACATATCACTGTTATAATCTAGATATTCTGAATGAGAAATAGGATATTCACAATGGCGTTTACATGATATACACTCATGATTTGACTTTCCAAAGCAAAATAATTCTTGTTAAAGTCTTATTAAGAAATTCATTGCTAGCTAGGAAGGTAGGGGACTGGGGAAGGTGATAAAAACACAAGCTCTTGCTCTACATTTTTTTTTAACCCAAGTTTTGTTTTGGTTTGAGACAATGTCTCACTCTGTCACGCAAGCTGGAGTATAGTGATGCAGTAATGGCTCACTATAACCTCAAACTCCTGGGCTCAAGAAATCCTAGCACCAGAGGTACCTAAGTAGCTGGTACTACAGGCACGCACAACCATACCCAGCTAATATGTTTAGTTTTTCTTTTGTACAAGCAGGATCTTACTATGTTGATGAGGCTGGTTTTGAACTCCTGGCCTCAAGTAATCCTCCTACCATGGCCTCCCAAAGTACTGGGACTAAAGATATGAGCCGCCATGTCTGGCTCCAAGTTTTTTTTTTTTTTTTTTTTTTTGAGATGGAGTCTCACTCTGTTGCCCAGGCTGCAGTGCAGTGGTGGGATCTCGGCTCACTGCAACCTCCACCTCTTGGGTTCAAGTGATTCTCCTGCCTCAGCCTCCTGAATAGCTGGGATTACAGGCATGTATCAATAGGTGTGGCTAATTTTTCTATTTTTAATAGAGATGGGTTTACACCATGTTGGCCAGGCTGGTCTTGAACTCCTGACCTCAGTGATTTGCCTGCCTTGGCCTCCCAAAGTGCTAGGACTACAGGAGTGAGCCACCACACCTGGCCCGAAGTTTAAGTTTTAATAGGACTAGATGTTCACCTGTTTCTGATCTTTGTAGAAGTTCATCAAGTTCTGCCATTTGTATTACCTATAAGAACATGAACCTAGCATGTTCCAATAGCCTCTATTTTCTCTGAAAGAGAAAGGTAAGTTTCCAGTTTTTATATGTAGCCCGCTCTCTAGTAACATTTAAAAAAGAAAAAAAAAAACAAGAAATTTCATATGTATCAAAAAGTAAAACCACGTAAAAATTCTGGCAGTATCTTGGCTTTATGTATATTTCCTAATAGCAAGAATCACAAACATAAACCTGACCTGAACCAAAAGCTTTATAAGGTTCTCCAATTTTATGTATTTTTATTTGTTGTTTCTAGATATAGGGCCTCACTCTGTCACCCAAGCTGGAATGCAGTGGCATGATCATGCTCGCTTGTAGCCTAGGCCTCCCAGGCTCAAGTAATTCTCCTACCTCAGCCTCCCAAGAATCTGGGACTACAGGCACATGCCACCATGCCCGGCTAATTTTTAAATTTTCTGTGGAGACAGGATCTCACTATATTGCCCAGGTTGGTCTGAGACTCCTGGGCTCAAGCAATTTTCCCATCTTGACTTCCCAAAGTGCTGGGATTACAGGCATAAGCAATCATGCTCAGCTGGATTCTTCAATTTTATGCCTAACTTCCTGATATCATAAGACCAAAGAAATCAGTAACAGTCCACACTTGCTTCTATAAAATTAAGACCTGCTGCTTTTATGTATTACTAAGTAGTAGAAGGACAAAGATATGAGTAACATCTGGTTCTTGCTCTCAAAAAGCTCAATCTATTGAGGTAGGCCATACTGCTACACCAGTGGTTCTCAAAGTATGGTCCTGGATCAGCAGCATCACCACCATCTGTGGATGTGCTAGAAATGCAAATTCTTGGGCTCCATCTCAGACCGAGTCAGAAACTCTAGAAATGAGATCCAGCAATCTACGTTTACAAATCCCCTCTGTGATTCAGATGCATGCTCAAGTTTAAAAACCCACTGTGCAGCCGGGCATGGTGGCTCACGCCTATAATCCAAGCACTTTGGAGGCCAAGGCGGGTGGATCACCTGAGGTCGGGAGTTCAAGACCAGCCTGACCAACATGGTGAAACTCATCTTAAAAAAAAAAAAAAAAAACCCACTGTGCAATAGAAACATAAGAATATTTAAGATATTAAACATCATATCCTAGTGAGGCAGCATTAAAAAGGTAGAAACTAAGAGAAGAAAGTCTGAACCAGTACCCAATTAGTAGTGGCCTGCTGAAAATGAAAGTGGGTCTGAAGTTAGAAGCAGCCAGCCCTGGCTCTTCCAAATCAAACAAGGACTATGTAAGCCCAGGACTCTTTATACCTAACTCATTTAGATTAAATAGATATTAATCTCATGTGAGATATTATAGTAGGTGATAGGGGCTGCGGGGGGCAGTTTTAACCCTAAGAAAGGCCATTCTGTGTTCACATAGTTCTGACATAGGAAAGAAAGGTACTTGATACTCAATCAAAGATAAGCTTTTGGAACTCATTCCATGCCTTAAGTCCATGAAGAAACCGACACTCTTGTCACAACAGATCTAACACTTAGCCTAAATGCCCCTGCCAGCCTCAATCATCATCTTTCCTAATTCAAACCATTTTTAATGAATTTCCTTCAACTCATGTGACAAAGTTTTGGATCCCTTTCTCATCCTGGTGTCCTCACTCAAAAGACGTTCTATTTTCAGCTTGCCTGCGTTTAGATTCCCAATTTAGCTTCTCCCTCAACTTCCCATCAACTCCTCAACTTAAGCTTCTGGCCACTGTATCCTTGGGAAAGTTAACAAACCTTTCAGATTATATTCCTAATCTGTAAAATGCACCTAATGGTAACTGTAACTCATATGGTGGTTTTGAGAACTAAAAAGAGAAGTCTTTTAAAGCACTTTCAACAGTACGTAATGGGGTAAGTAAATGTCAGTTAATATTTTATTATTATGCAGAAATAATCTTAAAGAAGGAATCTGGCAAGTACAAAATTACGTCTATGATTCTACTCTTCTCCATTTCAATCACACTTTTTAATGGTCAAACCTAAATTTAGAAGTCTGTAGCCCAACACCTGATGTTTATACACTCAGGTTGTTTCACAACGGTTTGGTAAGAAAAATAACCAGCATTTTTCTTAATCTATAAAATGAGGTTAAACTAGATCTTTTAGTGCTTTTCTAGTGCTTTTCTAATTCCATAGTTGTGAATTCATTTGCTGCCTCAATATTTTTAAGGCCAAAGACAGAAAACTATTCTATTTCAGATGAGATTCCTTTCTCAGCTGTAACGTGAAAATTATTTTGACAACACATCATTCTGTATGTTTTAAAATAATATTGTAAAAAGCATATTTCAGTGGCAAAAAAAAAAAAAAACCTCCATTTGCCTAACTTTGTCAAAATTAAATACCCAGAATGGAAATGTTTTGAAAAAAGTAAAGAACCTCAACAAAGTTTTTAAAATTGTATATAAAGTTACGTTTATATGGAGACAGGACAAAATAAATCATTCCATACACCACAGCAAGGAAATTTAAGCTATGTCTACATAAAAATGAAATTTGTACAAATTCAGGAGAGAATTATGTAGTGAATTCGTATATTCTATACATACTCATACATATACATAGTTAAGTCTGTAAGAGTTAAGTCACGAAAATGAAGCACATGTTTTTAAATTCTAACCAAGGAGATTAAAAAAAAAAAAAACAGAAAAGGTATATAAAACTTCTCTTACAGTTGGCAACCTAGCATGCTCAAATATTAGGTGTAATATTCTCCTGGGCATCTTCATTTGCACATATTTTTAACATACACAGTGATAACTCTAAAGCTCCACTCTCACGCAGACTTTTCAGATTCATATAACCAACTATACCTCCAAACAAGATGACCCAGAAGCACCTCAAATACAAAGCATCCAAAGTGGAAACCCCCTTCCCCCATAATCTGCTGGTGCTCAGTATTCTCTAAGAAAAATCCTTCATGCTCTTAGAAGTGTAAGAGTTATCCCCAATTCCTCTTACATTGCCTTTATCCAGTTACTTAGTCCTACTTACGATAATCTGTTGATTACGATTTAATGTAACTCTATCTCCTTAGTTAAGATCTACCTTTCCCAGACTAGGCCCAACACATCTCGCTTATAAAATAGATCTATGTCTTTTTATGAAGTCTGATTACAATTTGTTGACAAACTACAGGTAAATAGGTACTCTCATATATCGCTGATGAATACAAAGTGGTATTTTCCCCACTTAGAGGGGAATCTGTCAACAACTAGAAACAATGTCTATATATTTACTTTACTTTCTGACCCAGGAATTCCACCTCTAGGACTGTATCCCAGACATAAATAAAATCCTGATGAAAAGATACACAGGGCTATTTATAGCTGCACTAATTGTAATAGGACTAAAAACAAATCAAATGTCCATAACAGAAACCCTTAAGATAACATGATAGTTACAAAATAGAATATTGTGCTCCTATAAAAAAGAAATGAGAAACATAAACTATGAAGTGATCTCCAAGATATATGAACTTAAAAATACAAGGGACAAACAGTACATACAGTGTTCTATTTTCTGTCTAGTGTATATATATGTATAAATATACATATATACATTTGTATAAGGGTATATGGCATATATATGTGTATATATACACATACACTTTTATTAAAACAGAAGTATAAACCAAACTAACAAATATGTTACTTAAAAAACTAGGTAAGAAATAAGATAGAAGCAAACAGGATGGAAGCTCAATTTCTCTTAACTTTTTGTTTTGGAAACTTAACTACAGAACTATGTAATGGGTCACATAATTATAAAACAATTAACAAAATGTGAGAAATCCCCAAAAACCAAAAGCAAAATGAACAAAACTACACAACTGGTAGTTTAACAACACTAAGAGAAACTATTGCAAGTTACATGAAAGCATAGTTCACTAGACAGCCCAAATAATATATCTCCTAAGGACAAAAAAGAAGTGACTTTTCAGTAAGCCCTATTGTTTGCAATATTAGTATTGTTAGTATGAAAATTACCACGAGCAGGATAAGGCAAATCAGTGACATCATTAGGAACTGTGATTTTTCAGGGTAAAAGAAAATACATATAAAACCACAGAGGTTAAGTTGTAACCCTTTCACTCTTAATTTAATTGGATATATCAATGTTCACACCCCTAGTATACTTATTTCCTAGTTCTGTCAAACGAAAAGACCTAGAAACATGATCAAACACATATCAATGAGCAGGACAGACAGTGTGCTTTAAATACCATTTCCAATTCAAAATAACTATTCCTAGACATGGCTGAACCCACAGGTGGAACATTCTGTTATACCTTAACACAAAGAAACACTCAAAAACTATTATGACAGTTTCAACTTGAAGGATCCTCCATAGGCCAAACATGAGACAATCTGAGCACCAAAGTAACAACTGGGATAGGTTAAAATAAGTGTTAAAATGTACTGGAAGTTCGTAATACTTAAAAATAACAATTTCACTGATCAACCTTTGAAGGATTCTAGGGAATTACAAGTAGGTAGCAAATTTTATGATGAGTATATCAGGCTGACAACATCTGAATCTCACCACAGAAAAGTATTACGTGTCTCCTGATGCAATGCCATGCCCTAGGGTAAACAAAAACTGCCTCTCAAGTAGTCTTATCTAATAGAGTCTAAATCAAATCAAACTTTAGATGTGATTATTAGCTTCTCAGGAAACTAACACATAACAGAAGAATGTGTTAAATACCACATCAGGGATGTGAGCAGTAATATCCAGACTGAGAAAATTGTACAAGACAAATGACACAGTTTATTTAAATAAATAGAGGGGTAAAACGGGAAGAAATCTGTAGATTGAGATCTATCAACAAAATGCAATGGATGGAGTTTGTTTTTGATCTTTATTTGAACCACCTAGGTATATTTTTAAAAGATAATTAAGGAACTATGAACACGTATCTGATGGGTTATCTGATGTGAAGGAACCACTGGAAATTTTATGTGACATTTGTTATTATACTTTGTATGTCAGGGTTTCAAAGTCCATTCCCAGGTTCAATGATGTAGAGTAACTCACAGGACTCCTCCACACAGCACAGCATGAAGCTATACCAATGGATGATTTAATACAGCCAAAACAACAACAACAAAAAAAAGGAAAATCAGTAAAGGAAAAAGGCACATGAAGTCACCAAAAGAAACAGTCACAGCTCTCTAAGAGTCATCTCCCAGGAGAGTTACACAGGGCATGCTTAATGCCTCCAACAACCAATAGTGACAACATGTGTGAAATACTGTCTGCCAGGGCAGCTTATTAGTGTGTTCAAGGTAATCAGGGGCTGATAATAGGTACTGTCTAGCACATACCAGAATTCCAGACTTCCAGAAGCAAGTGTTCAGCATAAACCATATTGTTTGCAAAAACAGTTCAGGCACAGTGAACTATTTTTAATAAGAAAATAATGGGAATGTTCCTGAAATCTTAGTTTCCCACAGGCAAGGGCCAACCCATATAAAGCCAATCATTTTAGGGACAGCAGTCTCAGATCTGATAACTCTTTTCTTCAAACTCTAAAAAGAATCATTTTTAAGCCATTTTGTCAGTTGGATACTGTGGGAAATAGACAAGATGAAGGTAACACCTATGAAAAACAGGGAAAGAAAGCATAACTAGGCAGTAAAAGCCCTTAAACCCTGATGCTGGTCTATCACTTTGAAAGAAGAAAGGGGCAGGAAAACCCTGAGTGTGGTTCAACTCTGACAACATCTTTGCCAACCTAATGGTAAGCTCAAGTGTGACATTAACATTGGGTAGAAACTGCCAAATCCTAGAAGCTCTGCCACACTTGGTCACTGGCTGAGGGAGGCCAAGAAAGAGCATAGCTTTGCCTCCAACACTGTGGCAGTTAGAAAGAGCTGTAGTTGAAAGTGATCAGCTAACTGCACTACTTGCAGCTGGTCAGTGATGGTCTGTTTTGTTTTGTTTTTGAGATAGGGTCTTGCTCTGCCACCCAGGCTGGCGTGCAGTGGCACGATCTCGGCTCACCACAACCTCTGCCTCCTGTGCTTAAGCGATTCTCCTGCCTCAGCCTCCCAAGTAGCTGGGATTACAGGCGTATGCCATCATGCCCAGCTAATTTTTGTATTTTTAGTAGAGACAGGGTTTCACCATGTTGCTCAGGCTGGTCTCAAACTCCTGACCTCATGATCCACCTAACTTGGCCCCACAAAGTGCTGGGATTACAGGCATGAGCCACTGTGCCCGGCCATAAAAATCTTTCTTAAGGGGAGATCCACAGTTTCTAAGGCTACATATGAGGCCATTAGCAACAGAAATACTATAAGGTTCAGGAATTGCTTCAAAATAATACACTGATGCTCAAGGGTGCTGGTCAAGATAAAACAAAATTGGCCATGAGTTGAAAATGATTAAAGCAAGGTGATGGGTTCATCATACTGTTGTTCTGCAATATTTAAAGATTTCTGTAATAAATACAAATGCTATGCAAGTGAAAATCCAACCATGGGCTAAACACAAAAGGCTCTTCCTGGTTTTTGAAGTTTTTCCTTAAGTATAAATTTTAAAAGGTAACACTCAAGGTTTACAATGAAGATAAGTAGTCTGTCTACTGCCACAACCCACCACATTCCTAACTCCTGTTACACAAGAGGCAAACACTTTACCTTATTTACCTCCACATTTTCAAACAGCATGCTTTGTATTTTTTGTTGTTAAACTGTTACTCTTAACATCCGCCAAATATATTTCACTTGCCTCCATCCTCCTCTTATAATTACTAACACCAAGGCACCGCATTAAGTATTCACATATACTTAAAACAACCCTTAGGACAGTTAGGCATTATTCTATCCCTATATTACAGATGAAGCATAGAAGTTATTTATTTAGACAGTAATAAGGAACAGAGAGACATGATTCAAACTGATCATCTGGCTCTAGACTATACTCCTAACAAGGACTGACAAACTTTTTTCTTCTTCTTAAGGCTACTATACAAACTATGTAGTTTGTAAAATCACTATCTTTTACATAACTAAACAGTATTCACAGCTAAGTAATAAAGTAATGCTTTAATTACATTTCCTTCCTTCCACAACTGTGTTTTCCTTTGAATATTTGGTTGCTCTTTTTAGTTGTTAATATGTACCTATTATTAATTTATCTACATTCCTATACAGCTGTAGAACTCTGTTCAGACATCTAGGTACTCCATCTTTTTGCAACTTTGAAACATTTCTTCTAGAGCCTCTGTCCAATTTCAATCTGGACATCTTGCCTTGTAGGCTTTAGGCCTGATCCATAGCTATCATGCTAGGATCTCCTTCCATTACTTCCTGTGTTGATTCCTATTTCCTGGAGAGCATACCTTCTTTCTTGTTTTAAACATTACAAAGGGTTAAAAGTAGTTAAAATGCTCTCTAATATAAATTAACCAATCCTCTTATTCTTAGTTTTATTCCACATGCCTTCCCCTTCAAAGTACCTAGTGAATTCAAGGCCTGAGCTTTCCCGAGGTTCTCCAAAACCAATTTGCTTGCTTTGCTTGCTTCTTGTGTGTTGGCTTTTTGTCCGTAGGTTTCAGTTTTCTCTGGCCTGCTATAGAACCACTGCTCTGGATAATCAATGGTCACTGTGGTACCTGTCTGAAAAGTATATTCCTAAGCTGGGCATGGTGACTCATGCCTGTAATCCCACGACTTTGGGAGGCCAAGGCAAGTTAATCACCTGAGGTCAGGAGTTTGAGACCAACCTGGCCAACATTGTGAAACCCCGCATCTATTAAAAATACAAACATTAGCCAAATGTGGTGGTGGGTGCCTATAATCCCAGCTACTCGGGAGGCTGAGGCAGAAGAACCGCTTGAACCCAGAAGTCGGAGGTTATAGTG
>PVKV010030670.1:0-21988 GCA_004027835.1 Alouatta palliata
GGAGGGAGGGAGGGAGGGAGGGAGGGAGGGAGGGAAGGAAAGAGAAAAGAATAAATGGATCAGGTTTCACTTCTGTTTTTAAAAATAAATTTCAAAGATAAAATATAAAAGTCTATTTTCCTTCAGCAGGTGAGAATAGCCCCTTGGCATATGTGAACATGACTGCTATTTCTGTCTTTAATGGTACTTACAGGAAGAATAGGTGCTCTTTGCCAGCTCTCTCCTTAAGACCACATGCCAAATCTCAAAGTCTCCCCAAAATCTTCTGACTTACTTATTCTCAAAGTGTGAAAATTGAAGTTCATAAATAGTTAGGCAAATTCAGTATGTGAGATACAGTATGTCTTTATTAAGTGCTCAAAAGCGTAGACTAGGGACAGAATTCCTAAATGTGATGTCTGTTACCACTGCTTACTAACTGTGTAACTGTCAAATTGTTTCACATTTCGGTGGCTCAGTTTCTTTGTCTGTGAAATGAGAATGATTCAAAAATCAATTTTATGACATTAAATGAGCTAAAGTGCAATCCTTTCAGACTTCCTTGTCATGTTGTAACTTGCAATAAATGTTATTGATTATTAATATCATTCAAATCACACAACTAGTAAACAGTGATAGTCATTTCTCTTTAGTTTTTTTTCATTGTTGTATTTTCTTTTTTCTTTTTTTGAGATGGAGTCTCACTCTGTCACCTAGGCTGGAATGCAATGGTGTGCTCTCAGATCACTGAAACCTCTGCCTCCCAGGTTCAAGGAATTCTCTCGCCTCATCCTCCCGAGTAGCTGGGACTATAGGTGTGTGCCACAACACCCGGCTAATTTTTGTATTTTCAGTAGAGAAAGGGTTTCACTATGTTGGCGAGGCTGGTCTCAAACTCCTGACCTTGTGATCCGCCCACCTCAGCCTCCCAAAATGCTAGGATTACCGATGTGAGCCACTGTGCCAGGCGGTATTTTTTATTTTTGATAATTATCATATCAACAAATATTCACTACAATTTTGAAAATGGAATCTAACCAAACATATCGTAATAGACAAGTAATTTTTTCAGGTTTATTTATTTATCAGTAACTAACATGAAATGTGAGGCCAAAGATTACCTAGTGTTTCAATTCATTCATGTGTGTGTGTTTTAGTAAATTACGCATACGTATACGTATATACATCTATACACACACATCTATATACATATATATACACACACATATACATACATATACACATACATATACATATACACACACACAGCCTACAACCCACAGAAAAATACCTTTAAAGGAAATAACATCTGTTAATACAACCTGGCACGCAGTGGGTATTTAGTTATTATTGGTTGTCTCAATTCAGGAAAACTGCCAGTGCGCACAGCAATGCAGGGAACACAAAGGGTCTGAACTGCTATGGGAAAAATCCCAAACTCAAGCCCTTTGTTGTCTCTGTAATTGGTTTGTACAGAATCTAAAGAAGTAGCTTCTCTCAAAAAGCCTCTGACGGGATGGTACTTAAAATGTTCCTCTGGCATTAGTGAAGAAAGAGGGAAGAAGTAAATATCTTATAAAATATGAGGGTCTTAGGGATAGTACTGTTTGGGAAAAGTTAGCATTCACAGACAAATTCACCTGAATATTTTAACTAAATATAGACTTGAAAATTAGAAGGTTACTATATCCTAGAAATATGCTATTTGTCAGTCTCTGAACAATCCCAAGTCCTCCCATTCAGAACTAACCTTTTTGATGCTAATGTAAATGATTTTCTTACTCTTTGTGTTTTGGTGTATAGAAATGCAAATTTGTTTTTGTTTTGTTTTGTATTTAGGAACCTGATTAAGCTCTATAAACAATTCAAATGTGTTTTTTCCTGTCGATTATTTTGGGCTTTCCTTCCCAATTCTCATACTTGTTTTTGTCTTTCTGTACTAAGACTTAAAGTCAGGAGCCTAAAATGTATCAATTCCATGTTTATTTAATTATTTATACTTTAAAGATTACTTTAGAAGTTCAGAACGTTTATTTTCTCCTTTTAGATACTAAGATATTTTTAAAAATCATAAATCGATGTTGTATGTTAGCAAAGGCTTTGAGATGACCTCATGATTTGAATTTTTATGTACTAAATTAATTGGTGCTCTTACATTAAACCAAATTGGTTTCCTATGTGAAACTCAACTTATTTATGTAGTTTTTAAAGATATTAATATATTCTTTTTATAAATGATTTGATATAAAATATTTTCCTTTAATAAAGATTTTTATATCTTTAATGAGAAACAATTAAAATTTCATATAACAGTCCAGTAATAAATTTTATTTTTCAGATTATATAATTTTTCCTTAAAATTGGTACATATTGTCATTATGCTTTCCAAACTATATCTTGATTTAGATTTGACTTATCAGTAGACCCCAGAAGAGCAGCTATAGAGTTTCCAGATTTAAGTTCAGCAGCACTTACTTCTACTTCTCTAGTTATGCTTCTTAACAACTCCTACTTCATCTGGGTACAGCGTGTGATGCTGAAGTTTGAGGTATGAATGATTCTATCACCTAGGTGCTGAGCATCGTATCTAATAGTTTTTCAACATTTAGTCCCCACCTCTCCCCACAGTAGTTCCCAGTTTCTACTGTTTCTATCTTTATATCCATAAGTACCCAAACCTTAGCTGATACTTACAAGTGGGAATGTGTGGTATTTGGTTTTCTGTTCCTGCATTAATTTGACTAAGATAACAGCCTCCAGCTACATTCATATTGCTGCAAAGAACATGATTTCACTCTTTGTGACTGTGTAATATTACACAATGTACATTTACCACATTTTCTAATCTAATCTATCATTGATGGGCATCTAGGTTGATTCCATTTGTTTGCTATTATGAATAGTGCTGTGATAAACATGTGACTGCATGTGTCTTTTTGGTAGAATGATTTATTTTTTTGTCTATATACCCAGTAATAGGGTTAATGGGTCAAATGGTACTTGGTAGCTCCCTTTGAAGTTCTTGAAAAATCCCCATCTACCTTCCCCAGTGGGTGAATGAATTTACATTCCCACCAAGAGTGTATAAGCACTCCCTTTTCTCCATAGCCTTACCAGCAACTGTTGTTTTCTGAGTTTATAGTAATAACCATTCTGACTGGTATAAAACTGTATGTCAATGTGGTTTTGATTTGCATTTCTCTGATGATGAGTAATGTGGACCATTTTTTCTTATGTTCCTTGGACACTTGTATGTCTTCTTTGTAAGTGTCTGTTCATGTATTTTTATACTTTTCTTGATGGTGTTATTTGATTGTTGCTTGTTCAATTGTTGAAGGTCCTTATAGATTGTGGATATTAGACCTTTGCTAGATGCATAGTTTGCTAGTATTTTCTCCCATTCAGTAGACTGTCCGTTTACTCTGTTGATAATATCTTTTGCTGTGAGAAGCTCCGTAGTTTGATTAGGTCCCACTTGCCAATATTTGGGATTGTTGCAGTTGTTTTTGAGGACTTAACCATATATTCTTTCCTACTGCCAATGTCCAGAAGGGCATTTCCTAGGTATTCTTGTATGGTTCTCACAGTTTGAGGTCTTACATTTAATTCTTACTTCATCTTGATTTAATTTTTATATACAGTGAAAGGTAGGGGTCCAGTTTCATTCTTCTGCGTACGGCTAACCAACTATCCCCAGCACCATTTTTTGAACAGGGAGTCATTTCTCAATTGCTTATTTGTATTGACTTTGTTGAAGATCAAATAACTTTGGTAGTTTGATAGCAATAGTATTAAATTTGTAGATTGTTTTTGGCATTATGGCCATTTAAGTAATACTGATTCTTTTAACCCATGAGCATGAACTGTTTATCCAATTGTTTGTGTTTTCTACAATTTCTTTTAGCAATGTTTGGTAATTCTCTTTGTAGAAATCTTCCTGGGTTAGAAGTACTGCTAGGTACTTGTTTTGTGTCTGTATAATGATTGTAAATGGTATTACATTCTTAATTTGAATCGCAGCTCGAACATTATTGGTGTCTAGAAATGGTAATTATTTTTGTACCTTAAGTTTTGTATCCTGAAAAAATGATGAAGTTGTTTATCAGTTCCAGAAGCCTTTTGGTGGAGACTTTAAGGTTTTCTAGGTATAGAACTATATTGTCTATAAAGGGAGATAGTCTGACTTCTTTTTCTGTTTGCATGCTTTTCATTTTTTTCTCTTACCTGATGCCTCTGGCTAGCACTTACAGAACTGTCTTAAAAAGGAGTGGTGATATTGAGCATCCTTGTCTTTCTTTAGTTCTTAAGGGGAATGCTTTCATTGTTTGGCCATTCAGTATGATGTTGGTTGTGGGTATGTCATCAATGGCTTTTATTATTTTGTATTATTTTCTTTCAATGCCTAGTTTCTTGAGGAATTTTATCATAAAATGTTAAATTTTATTGAAAGTTTTTCTGCATCTATTGAGAAGATCATATGCTTTTTGTTTTTAATTCTGTGTTTGTGGTGAATAAAATATTTTATTTTATTTATTTTTTATTTATTTATTTTTTAAAGATGGGGTTTCACCATGTTGTTCAGGCTGGTCCTGAACTCCCGACCTCAGGTGATCCGGCTGCCTTGGCCTCCAAATTGCTTGGATTACAGGCGATTACGAGCCACCATGCCCGGCCACGAATCATATATTTTATAACTGTAATTTAAAGTTCTGGGATACATATGCAGGATGTGCAGGCTTGTTACATAGGTAAATGTGTGCCATCGTGGTTTGCTGCACCTATCAACCCATCATCACCTAGGTATTAAACCCAGAATGCATTAACTATTTTCCCAGTTCTCTCCCTCCCATCTACTCCCCAACCCACCCCAGTGTATGCTGTTCCCCTCCCTGTGTTCATGTGTTCTCTTGTTCAGCTCCCACTTATAAGTGAGAATATATGGTATTTGGATTTCTGTTCCTGCATTAGTTTGCTGAGGATAATGGCTTCCAGCTCCAACCACATCCCAGCAAAGGACATGATCTTGTCCCTTTCTATGGCTTCATAGTATTCCATGATGTGTATATGTACTATGTTTTCTTTATCCATTCTATCAATGATGGGCATTTGGATTGATTCCATGTATTTGATCCCAGCACTTTGGGAGGCCGAGGCGGGTGGATCACGAGGTCAAGAGATCGAGACCATCCTGGTCAACATGGTGAAACCCTGTCTCTACTAAAAATACAAAAATTAGCTGGGCATGGTGGCACGTGCCTGTAGTCCCAGCTACTTGGGAGGCTGAGGCAGGAGAATTGCTTGAACCCAGGAGGCGGAGGTTGTGGTGAGCCGAGATCGCGCCATTGCACTCCAGCCTGGGTAACAAGAGCGAAACTCCGCCTCAAAAAAAAAAAAAAATAGTGTTGCAGTGAACATACACATGTGTGTATCTTTATAATAGAATAATTTGTATTCCTTTGTGTGTTCATCCAGTAATGCGATCGCTGGGTCTAATGGTACTTGTGGTTCTACATCTTTGAGGAATCGCCACACTGTCTTCCACAATGGTTAAACTAATTTACATTCCCACCAACAGTGTAAAAGTGTTTCTATTTCTCCACAGCCTCAAAAGCATCTGTTGTTTTGTAACTTTTTATTAATAGTCATTCTAAATGGCATGAGATGGTATCTCATTGTGGTTTTAATTTGCATTTCTCTAATAATCAGTGATGTTGAGTTTTCTGCATGTTTGTTGGCTGCATACAGAGAATGGGAGAAAAGTTTTTGCAATCTGTCCATCTGATAAAGGTCTAATATCCAGAATCTACAAAGAACTTAAACAACTTTATGAGAAAAAACAAACAAACAACTCCATTAAAAAGTGGGCAAAGAACATGAACATGTATTTTTCAAAAGAAGACATATATGCAACCAACAAACATATGAATCACATTTATTAATTTGCATATGTTGAACCAACCTTTCATCCCAGAAACAAAATCTACCTAGTCAGGGTGAATTGACTTTTTGATGTGCCTTTGAATTTGGTTTGCTAGTATCTTTTTGAGAATTTTTTTGTTTTTTTAATTGGGGATGTTGGCCTGTAGCTTTCTTTTTTTGTTGTATCTTTGCCAGGTTTTGATATTGGGGTGGTGCTGACTTTATAGAATCACTTAGGAAGGAGCTCTTCCTCTTTGATTTTTTGAAATAGTTTCAGTAGAATTGACAGAATTGATATCAGCTATTTTTTGTATGTCTGGTAGAATTTGTCAGTGAACTCTTCTGGTCTTGAGACTTTTTTCATTGGTAGGTTTTTTTTTTTATCAGATTTCATTTGGAACTGGATACTGGTCTGTTCAGGCTTTTAATTTCTTCCTGATTCAATCTCAGGAGAATGCCTGTATTCAGAAATGCATGCATTTCATCTAGATATTCTGATTTTTGTGCATAAAGGTGGTCATAATAGTCTCTGAGGATCTTATGTATTTCTATGGAATTGGTTGTAATGTCACTTTGTCATTTCTTATTGTGATTTTTTGGATCTCTCATTTGGTTAATTTAGCTAGCAGACTGTCAATCTTGCTTATCCTTTTAAAGAACCAACTTTTGGTTTCATTGACTCTTTGTATGAATTTTTGTTTCCCAATATTTTATTCAGTTCTGCTCTGATTTTAGTTATATCCTTTCTTTTTCTAATTTGTGTTTAGTTTGTTTTTGTTTATCTGGTCCTTTAGGCATGATGTTAGATTGTTAATTTGAGCTCTTTCTCAAGTTTCAAAGAAGGCAGTTAGTGCTCTAAACTTCCCTCTGAATACTGCTTTTCAGAAATTCTGTTTTTTCTAGATATTCTGGTTTATGTATATGAAGGTATTTGTAATAGTCTCTGAGGATCTCATATATGTCTGTGGGTTTGATTGTAATGTCATCTGTGGCATTTCTGATTGTGCTTATTTGCATCCCAGAGATTTTGGTATGTTGTGTCTCTTATTTCAAATAATTTTTTTTTTAATTTCTGCCTGAATTTTGTTGTTTTACTGAAAAGTCATTTAGGAACAAGTTGTTAAAATTTCTATTTGTAATTGTGTAGTTTTGAGAGATCTTCTTGGTATTAATTTCTAATGTTTTCTACTGTTCTTGGTATGATTTCTATTTTTTTAATTTATTAAGATTTGCTTTATGGCCAAGAATGTGGTTGACTTTGGGAGAGTGTTTCATGTGCAGATGACAAAAATGTGTATTTTGTGGTCGATGGGTAGATATTCTGTAAATTTCTATTAGGTCCAATTCGTCAAGTATCAAGTTTAAGTCCAGAATTTTTAAATTAGTTTTCCGCCATAATGATCTATCTAATGCTGTAAGTAGGATGTTGAATTCCCCCACTATCGTTGTGTGGCTGTCTAAGTCTTTTTGTAGGTATAGAATTATTTGTTTTAAAAATTTATGTTCTTGAGTATTGGGTCCATATATATTTAGGATAGTTAATTCTTCTTGTTGAATTGAACCCTTTTTCATTATATAATGTCGTCTACGTTCATGAGGATGCCTGGCTTGTCTTTTCACTTTTCATATTGTCTTTGCAAATTTTGTTGTTAGGGTTGTTTTCCCTCTTTTCTATACTGTGAAATAACTGTGTACAACTGGGATCATTTTTTCTTATTTTGTTTGGTAGAAATTTATACTGAAAGCATTTAGACCTTGAGTTTTTGGGTGTATGTTGGAAGGTTTTTTAACTACTAATAGTTATGAAACTATTTAAATTTTTCAATTCTTCTTGAGTCAGTTTAAAATATCATTTGTTATTGATTCATTTAATCAAATTATATAATTTTTGTCATTTATTTATAATGTCATTTTGTTTATAGCATCTATGCTTATTTTTCATTTTTGCTCTTAATATTTTCTATATCTTTTCTCAGTTTTTGGATTACTAGTGATAGATTCATTTTCTTGGTCCTTTGAAAGTATCAATATTGACTACCAGTCTTCCAATTGTGTTTATATTTGTTTGAAATTAATTTTGAATTTATTATTTTCTTGAATTTAAGTTTAGTTTCATGTTCATTTCTTAATTTCTTGAGATAGAAGCTCACCTCATTCATTTTCAGCTTCTTTGTTTTGTAACATAAACATGTAAAGCTATACATTTTCCCTTTATATTGTGAAATAAAAGGAATATGTTTTAGATTCCCCACTCTGATAGTGGGGAAAGTTTATACTATCTTCATACTCCTTCTTTTAGAGTCTGTTTTTTCTGGTATTGATATAGTTAAACAAGTTTTTAGGTGTTAGTATTACAGGATACATTTTTTTCCCATTACTAACTTTCAACTTTCCTATTTACTTTTGCTTAAAACAAAGCTCTTACAAACAGATAATTGCTAGATTTTTATTTCTAGTTCAGCTGACGTACTTGGATTTATTTTTTCTGAATTATTTTATGCTCTCTGTTGTCCTTCATACACACACACACACACACACACACACACACACACACACACATAGCCCTCTGTTTTTTGATTGGTTAACTTTTCATTATACTTATTTTTTAGTTTGGAAATAATCTATTTTATTTCAGTGCTTTTACTGGTTGCACTAAAAATTTAAGCATGCTTAAATGTAGACAACTTTGAAATTAATTAATATATTTATTTATTTTCAAATAATTCAACCATTTTAGAATATTTTAATTCTAAATACCTCATGATATTATTGTGTTCGGGTTTTAAGTTTTTTTTTTTTTTAATCTTGGGAGAATAAAACATACTCTTGTTTTATGTGACAACTTTTGTTTATCTTTAACTACATGTTCATGCTTTCATTGCTTTTCAATCTTTGTTGCATCTTAAGTGTGTAGGGTCATTTTCTCTTTAGTACTATATTAACTACATTCTTAGGTTTATGTTTTCAAGTCATCCAGGAAGTATACATTGGAGCTTTTGGCCTATGGTTACAAAACTTAAGGGGAGAATTTCCCTCACCTCAGTCCCCAGTCAGCACTGACATATATGACAGATAATTTCTTGTATGGTTCTCTGAGAGGGTTGATTTATTTCAAGTTTACCCTTATACTTTAGGAGTAGCTTTTGTGGGTCCAGTCCTATCGAGGGACATGTTCTAGGCTCTGTCTGCTTCCTTCTAGACTAGTAACTTGCAAAATCCACTGCTCAATGTCAGTAGGTTTACTGACTGCCCTTAAGGTAAAAGCTAGTTCCAGGGTAAGGTTCACCTCCAGGGTAAACTCAGTGCCTAGGGTTTGAAGTTTCCTTCTGGCTTCTTGCTAGCTTATTGTTGAAACAAGGACATTTAAATAATATTTATTTATATATTTTATATTTAAGTCATAACTAATTTTTTTCCTTGGAAGACAGGTAGAATAATTAGTGTGCATTTTTCTATAAAATAAACAAATATAATTAAAGAAATTAAATAATAAAAGTTATTACTTAAAAACAGATGTGATTGCATCTTTCAAAGGCTAGCTTTTAGATACTAAGTTAAGCATGAAATCAATCTGTATTTTCAAGTTCTTCTTAATTTGTCTTCAGCTATTTAATTGTTTCAGTGTATTTTTTATTTTCACACTTGATCTACACCTTGGACAAATAATAGTATTTAGTTCCCAAAAGTGTCCTGAATTCATAACTATTTTTGCAAATTCTGAAGTCTCTTCCTAAAATATACTTTGTCCCTCTTTGTTGAAATCCTATTTGAAGACCACTTCAAATGGCAGTTCATCTAGGAAGCTTATATTTTATCTAGATTTTATTTTCTTCTTTCTTAACTCTCAAAGTTTTTTGTATGGTACAGTAAACTGAGAACAGGTTTTGGATTCAAACAGAATTGGAACACACTGTTTTTGGCTTTGCTACTTGCTATGTGTGTGTGCGCTTAGGCAATCTCTCTATGATTTAATTATTTATAACCAGGATTTTCATATATCCTTTAAAATGTTATCTTCTTTTGAGGACTTCAATAAAGTAATGCATACATAAAATGCCCAACACTCAGTCATTGCTAGCTATTTTTATTATTACCTTAGTTGATCCTACGATACAGGTGTCTGTATTAGTTTTACTTTCCGCTACACAGATGCCTACTTGGGGGGATGGGATTCTCTCTTACTTATCTTGGTCTGAAATGGCATAGTATCTTATATCCAGTATATGTTTGTGAAACTTTAGTTTTATGGAAATAAATTGAATTGAATATAACTGTTCCTAGACCATATGTCTGTGGCATGAGGGTGAAGGAGTTTAGGGAATGCTATCCTAAAATACAAAGTTTTGTTGTGCTGATTACTTTAAATTGAAGGCACCTGGGGATCAGCAACTGCTGGCAGAGGCTTTCTCTAAACTTTTCTTATTTCCTTGACACCAGATACTCCAGAAAGAATTCAATCATCCTAGATTTCCTCCACAGGAAATTCATCATTGTGGGAGATTGACACATATTACAGAAAAAAAGGTCAGAAGTTAGCACCACGCCCTGACAGTATTTCCCACACGTTATCACCTGTTCTTTGGTCTCATTCATTCTCTTCCCAAAATAATTTACTCCTTATTAAGTTATATCCCGACACCGCTCTCTCCTATGAATAAGATATCTGCTTCTAAACTTCATTGGGTTATTGGGTACTCATTTTTCTTTTTGTGATGCCCCTGCGCACCCAATCAATTTGTATGCCTTTCTCCTGTTAATCTGTCTACTGTCAGTTTATTTCATAGGCTCAGTTACTGAACCTTCAAAGGGTAGAAAAAGAAAGGTTTTCTCTCCCGACAAGGAAAAGAAGTAGAGCTATCATTTGCAATTGGAAAGAGAGAGGAACAAAATTATGTTGGTATTTTGAAAACTCTAGCTATGACTAATAACATAGTTATAATCTTAAAATGTATAGGTATTTTATTATCTATCTCCCTACCTCTTTGTTTTTCAGAAACAACACTGTCATTAGAAAACAGAGATGTATTCACACGTATGTTCATTGCGGCAGTGCTTGCAATAGCGAAGACCTGGAACCAACCCAAATGCCCGTCAATGATAAACTGGACAAGGAAAATGTGAAACATATACACCATGGAATACTATGCAGCCATAAAAAGTCCATAAGTTCGTGTCCTTTGGAGGGACATGGATGAGTCTGGAAACCATCATTCTTAGCAAACTGACACAAGAACAGAAAATCAAACACCACATGTTCTCACTCACAGGCAGGTGTTGAACAATAACACATGGACACATGGAGGGGAGCATCATACACTGGGGTCTGTTGTGGGGGTTTAGGAGAGGGACAGTGTGGGGAGGGGACCTTGGGGAGGGATAATGTGGGGAGAAATGCCAGATATAGGAGATGGGGGGATGGAGGCAGCAAACCACATTGCCATGTTTGTACCTATGCAACAATCCTGCATGATCTGCACATGTACCCCAGAACCTAAAGTACAATAAAAAAATTAAAAGAATAATTAAAAAAACCAGAGATATAAGCATGCTAATGATAAAATTTGTGTAGGTTATATTTTATGCAAATGATGTGCAGTTTCTTTTCATTTGCAGTCAAGATTATCATTGTACTATCCTCTAGTTTGCAACCATCCCTCTAATTCTCATTATAAATTAACCAGAGGTAAATTAGATCGCGATTTATGCAAAAACTGAAAAGAAGTGACTATGTAATTCTCAGAGGATGCTAAAAATCTCTACTGTACAATGCTTTTGTTCTAAACATCCTCAGAATCTTCTCTGCTATTTTATATTCACTGACGAGTCACTTGGGGAGGTAGCAGGATCAGTCAGGAGCATGTACTTAGATGCTTGAATTCCCAAGTATTTTAGATGTTGTTTGTATTAAGGACAAATTCAGCTGAAAGTTGTAGTCTAGGGGGCTTTTGGAAAAGAAAAACCCATGAGCAATTAATGGCTTGTTCAAGTTGTGATTATGTGGAGAGCACAACCAGGCAACTTGTGTAGCAATTTATAGTAACTGGGGTAAATGAACCATGGTTACAAGGAGAATTTATGAACTGTTTCCTAAACTGGTAATTAGCTAGAGATGTAAAGTCAAAAACTGGAGGTGCTCATAGTACAACAAAACCAGATTTATTTTGTTGTCCTTTACAGCTTCAATTAACTGAGCTTCTCAGTGTTAACTCCCACTGGGAGTTGAGACTTACTTTGTTATATTCAACAATTACGAAAAAAGTGAAATCTAGAAACAAACCAGTCATATGGTCAAGAAAAAGAAAACATTTGAAGGACTTTAAAGAAGAGTGTTTAGGTTTTCCATGACCTTAAGTTTGGAAAATATTATAAATCAATATTTTGTGGCTTCCTGATGTGTTTATCTTCTGATCTTCTGTGTTTAAATGGATGCCATTACTTTAGATAATTGTGATCATTGTTATACTATGTAAACATACTGTTGAAAACTGAATTACTTGAGAACATGAGAATTTTTTTTCCATTATTATTAAAGTATTTGGCATAGTGTGAACACATTGTTATTCAATAAATTTGCATTATTTTGGGTTATTAATTCTCTGAAAAGAGACCAAGTTTAGAAACATGGATGATATGGTTTATGTTTCTGTCCCCTCCAAATCCTATGTTGAACTCTGTTTCCCAGTGTTGGAGATGGGGCCTGGTAAGAAGTGACTGGATCACGGAGGCAGATCTTTTGTGAGTGGCATAGCATCAACCCCTGGGTGATAAGTGAGTTTTGCTCAGTTCACTAAAAATGTGGTTGTTTAAAACACTCTGGGACCTCTCCCCATCTCTTTTGCTCCCACTCTCGCCACATGAGGCGCCTGCTTCTGCTTCACCTCTTGTGCCTGTAAGATTCCTGAGGTCTTCACTAGAAGCAGATGCTGGCACCCCACATCCTGTACAGACTGTGGTACTCTGAGCCAATTAAAACTCTTTCCTTTATAAATTACCATGCCTCAGGAATTTCCTTACAGAGATGCAAAAGAGAAAACCATAAAGTGGCAATGACAATTATCTATAATCCACCTATCAGAGATAACCTGTGAACAATTAGCTGCATTTATTTCCAGTATTTTTAATGCATTTGTGTGCACGTATGCATTTTCTCTTCAAATGAAATTTGTACCATGTTCATTAATTTCTTCCACTGATAATATACCATGATTTTTTCATTGTCCTTAAGTACTGTTCAAAGCATAATTTAGAAACCCAAAAAAGATATAAAGCGTATTCAGTTAAGAAAAAGGAAGTCAAATCGTCGCTGATTGCAGATGACATGATTGTATATTTAGAAGACCCCATCATCTCAACCCCAAATCTCCTTAAGCTGATAAGCAACTTCAGCAAAGTCTCAGGATACAAAATCAGTGTGCAAAAATCAAAATAACAGACAAACAGAGAGCCAAATCATGAATGAACATTTACGCCTTCTACAAAGAGAATAAAATACCTAGGAATACAACTAACAAAGGATGTAAAGGACATCTTCAAGGAGAACTACAAACCACTGGTCAAGGAAATAAGAGAGGACACAAACAAATGGAAAAACATTCCATGCTCATGGTTAGGAAGAATCAGTATTGTGAAAATGGCCATACCGCACAAAGAAATTTATAGATTCAATGCTATGCCCATCAAGCTACCATTGACTTGCTTCACAGAATTGGAAGAAAACACCTTAAATTTCATATGGAATAAAAAAAGATCCCGCATAGCCAAGACAATCCTAACAAAAACAAAACAAAACAAAAAAACAAAACAAAACAAAAACAAAAAAGAAAAACAAAACAAAAGCTGGAGGCATCATGCTACCTGACTTTAGACTATACTACAAGGCTACAGTAATCAAAACAGCATGGTATTGGTACCAAAACAGAGATGTAGATCAATGGAATAGAACAGAGTCATCAGATATAACACCACACGTCTACAACCATCTGATCTTTGACAAATGTAACAACAACAAGCAATGGGGAAAGGATTCCCTATTTAATAAACAGTGTTGGGAAAACTGGCTAGTCATATGCAGAAAGCTTAAACTGGATGCCTTCCTTACACCTTATACAAAAATTAACTCAAGATATGTTAAGGATTTAAATGTAAGACCTAACACCATAGAAATCCTAGAAGCAAAACCTAGGCACTACCATTCAGGACGTAGGCATGGGCAAGGACTTCATGACTGAAACACCAAAAACAATGATAGCAAAATCCAAACTAGACAAATGGTATCTACTTAAACTGAAGAGCTTCTGCATAGCAAAACAAACAAACAAACAAACAAAAAAACTATCATCAGAGTGGACAGGCAACCTACAGAAAGAGAGAAAATTTTTGCAATCTACTCATCTGACAAATAATATCCAGAATCTACAAAAAAATTAAACAAATTTACAAGAAAAAAACAACCCCATCAAAAAGTAGGTGAAGGATGTGAACAGACACTTCTAAAAAGGAAACATTTATGTAGCAAACATGAAATAAAGCTCATCATCACTGGTTATTAGAGAAATGCAAATCTAACTCACAATGAGATGCCATCTCACACCAGTTAGAATGGCAATCATTAAAAAATCAGGAGACAACAGATGCTGGAGAGGATCTAGAGAAATAGGAACACTTTTACACTGTTGGTGGGAGTGTAAATTAGTTCAACCATTGCAGAAGACAGTGTGGTGATTCCTCAAGGATCTAGAACTAGAAATACCATTTGACCCAGCAATCCCATTACTGGGTATATGCCCAAAGGATTATAAATTATTCTATTATAAAGACACATGCTCACATATGTTTATTGTGGCACTGTTCATATTAGGAAAGACTTGGAACCAACCCAAATGCCCATAAAGTATAGACTGGATAAAGAAAATGTGGCACATATATACCATGGAATACTATGCAGCCATACAAAAGGATGAATTCATGTCCTTTGCAGGGACATGGATGAAGCTGGAAACCATCATTCTCAGAAAACTAACACAAGAACAGAAAACCAAACACTGCATGTTCTCACTCATAAGTGGGTGTTGAACAATGAGAACATGTGGACACAGGGAGGGGAACATCACACACCGGGGCCTGTCAGGGGGTAGGGAGGCTAGGGGAGGGATAGCATTAGGAGAAATATCTAATGTTGATGACGGGGTGACTGATGCAGCAAACCACCATGGCACATGTATAGCTATGTAACAAACCTGCACATTCTGCACATGTATTCCAGAACTTAAAGTATAATTAAAAAAAAAAAAAAGCCCACAGTATGCTGGGCATAGTGGCTCACACCTATAGTCTTAGCAGTTTGGGAGGTCAGGCTGGAAAGAGTGCTTGAGCCCACGAGTTCAAGACAAGCACGGGCAACATGATGAGACCTTGTCTCTACCAAAAAAAAAAAAAATCGCCAGGCATGGTGGTGATGGTGTGCGCCTGTGGAGCCAGCTATTTGGGAGGCTGAGGTGGGAGTATTGCTTGAGCCTTGAAGGCTGAGGTGGCAGTAAGCTGTGTTTGTGCCACTGCACTCCAGCTTGGGTGCCAGTGTGAGACCCTAGCTCAATGAAAACAAATAAAACCCTAAAATATTTCTACAATGTATCTATTTTTTGTTACTTCAATCTTTAATTTTTTCCTGTATGAACTATGACTATGTTTACTTGTCACCATGATTCAGATGCTTTTAGCTTTTTGCTTTGGGACTCCTGGTATGTATTAATTTACTTGTGCACACACCCACATACACACTTATTTTGTTCTGTACTTAAAAAGAATAAAATTATTCTTTTTATACTTGGCATCTTGTTACCAAATTTATGACTATCATTTCACCATCATACTTAATGTGTGTTTGTGCTTTAAACACCCCTGTCATCCTATGTCTGCAGGCCTGTTTTTTCCAGTTGGTAATGTTTTCAGTTTTAGTTGTCTGTTTCACTGTTTCTCTCAGTACTCCAGAGTGTCTTTCCCAAATATTAATCTCAAGGTCAGTTAGATACAAAGGTATAGTCAAATGTTCAAAGTCTACTAAGGCTCTAGTGACACTCAACTGGACTGAGGTTAGATGTGTGTCAGTTCCCATTCTCTAGTCCTTAGGAGTATGCAGAAGTAAATTTATTCCTGAAAAATTATAACCAGTATATAGTCCTTCTTTGCTAGAAGTAGTATGTGGAATTACATAATTTTCAAAATCCATGAATTTCAGTATTTTTCCTCTGTGTCACTATTTGTTGACATGATTTATTTAGTAATCACTTGAAATCCTAAGATTTATGTCCTCTCTCATCCCATTGCTGGATCCAAAAAAGTGTTGGATTAGTTTGGATGGGGTGGAGTATGGACATAGCATCTTAGCACCTTGCAGAGCAGCTTCTGTTGGGAGGGAGGTTCAAGCCAGCTTTTGTAGTGACACCCAATTTCTGAATTTAGTAGATCTGTACATAAAGCAGAAGTGAGTAAAAATTTTCCTCTGCTGCTTTCTTAATTGCTTCATTATAGTTTCAGAGGTCTGGGCTTTAATGACTCACTGATAATTTCTTGTTAGCTAATTTCTATACAAAGTGGCGATTCCTCCTAGAAGTCCATAATTTGTTCATCTATATTCTTAATTTTCAATGCCACTATGACTGTGTTTTTTTATGATTTTGTAATAAAAACACAATAAAATGCTAATGTTTTATGTTTTAAAATGTTTCCTAATAAAACATTTAGCATTCTAAGGAGAAGGTGAAGAAGGGGAATCAGGCAGAGCCTTGTGCAGTTAGCTTTCATTGAAATCAGGAAGTCAGTTTCCTGCTCTCATCATAATGAATGTAAGGCCATTTCCTTCTCATCCCCTTAAGTTCATGGACAGGAAACAGCAAATAACCATCCCTGAGTACTAATGCATCTTATATTGTAAGGAGTTTATAGGTATTCAATCTTATAAGTTCAGACATAAACTTTTCTTTCCTTACGTAAATAATACAATTTAATCATTTTATTTCTTTAGAAAACATAGATATTAATTCACAAATAAATTCAAATTATGCATTCTTGATATATGAATACTAATTTTCCCTCATTATACAATTTCTTAGACACTGAGAAAAACCCAGATACCTACAGTTTATATTGTTTTATGTTCTTAATATGTAAAAGACACTGTCACAGAGGAAACAACAAAACAGCTTGTTCATTAGCAAACACAGCATGAAGGTGGAAACAAAGGGACAAAAACAAGACCCTAATTATACCCATGAATTCCTCTTCCATAGATAAAGTAAGAAGACCTTGCTTTCTTCTCAGTAACAGTGTCCTTTAGGGCTTTTGTTAAGAATAGATTTTCCCGTATGTCTCTGACTCATTATGTAAGCTTCACCATTGTTGCCTAATAAACACAACATGAATTCCCACTAGAATTCAAATAATGGGTATTTCAAGTGCAATTTTCTATGCATGTTAAATGAGTAAGTTGAAAATTTTGCCTTTCTGAAGCTCCTTTAGTGAGCAGGGGGCCATTATGTCAGATTTTGGACAAGTCTTTGCTTAGATTACAGTCCCACAGAATAAAAATTATTCTATAATACTGGCCCTCCATAGGATAATTTTATTTTATTTTTTTGTATGCAGAATTTCTTAAGCACCCATTTGAAGTACAGTCCATTATCTCTGTAACCATTACCTTACTCTGGCTAGACCTAAAAACTGGTATTAAATACGCTGAAATTTCAATAATTGTGGATAATTTTAAACATATATGACATATTCTATGAGGTTCAACAACAGTTTATATATGCACTTATGGAAAGGAAACAAAATAAACTATGCCTTTATCAAAAACTATGTATTCTTAATTTTAGCCAAGATTGTCTTTGTCCACAAAAAGTACAGGAAATTGAACATGTAATAATGAAGACTTAATATTTGTGCACTGCTGGAGTGCCTCTAGATGATTATATTTTAACAAAAGTTAATGGCCAAGTAATGGAAATAATGAGCTGGAGTGAAAATCCAATATGAGTTTGATGAGCGGAACATTCTGAATCAAAGTCTACTAAAGGAGAAAAATCCCTGTGGAATATTTTACTTCCTAGTACTTCTGGAGTTTATTAGTTTTAGTATGAAAATGGACATGATTGATACAGTAACCTAAGTGACTATGTGCGGGTGATCTTCAAAAGTGAAAGTGATGGGGGAAAACCTGGAGATCCCTTAAAAGAAAACAGTAAAAAAATGAATCTTTAAAAGACTTCATTTCTATTTCCATTAACTCCCCATGTCTATTTATCTATTTTCACATGGCCTATATAATGGTAATGGAACAAGTAAATATTTGGTCTGCTAGGACAGGAACCTATTCCAAAGACACTGAGCTAGAAAGAGGTAAGGGAGATGAGATATTCAATGCCAGGAATAAACGACGACAGGTTTGGGGCTCCGATGAACAAAGAACAGTGATTTGGGGACAAAGAATGATTAAAAACAAACTTATGACACAAAAGATGTAAAAGACTCCTTTAGTCCTGGGGGAAAAAACCTTAAGTACCCTTTTCCTTAATGATTAGAGAAAGAAATGGGAATGGTAATCTTTTCCAGACTACTGATAACAGAAATAGATGCCAGTATTCTAAGATTCAAAGGTACGAATTGTATTAATATGGTCAAATGGTACAATATAGACACAAGGCTTTGTGTCCCCATTCAAATCTCATATTAAATTATAATACCCATCATCCCCACATGTCAAGGGGGAGATCAGGTGGAGGTAATCGAATCACATAGGTGGTATTCCCCATGCTGTTCTTGTGATAGAAGGTGAGTTCTCACAAGATCTGATGGTTTTATAAGGGGCTGTTCTCCCTTTGCTTGCCACTTCTCCTTCCTGCCTCCTTGTGAAAAAAGTGCCTTCCTTTCCTTTGCCTTATGCCATGATTCTAAGTTTCCTGAGGCCTCCCAAGCCACGCTGAACTGTGAGTCAATTAAACCTCTTTTCTTTATAAATTACCGAGTCTTGGGCAGTTCTTTATAGCAGTATGAAAATGGTCTAATACAGATATCATCATTATCACTATCACCACTACCACCACCACTATCATCGTCATCAGTATCATTATCATTACAGGTGACATCCAATTAGTACAAGTGGATGTCATACACTAGGCAATGTATTTTACGTACAAAATTTCATTTAATTCTCACAAGCCAATCAGCTTACACTTTTAATTTAGTAAGATAATAAATTAGGTAACTTGTTGAAACCTCATAATCTACAGGATAATCAGGGCAAGTAAGTCCTCTTTTTATATACTGGTTTATAATTTTACCAACAACATTAAAGTGCTTTGCAAATTATAAATGCTATGAACTCATAAGCAGTCATCATCATTATGAGTAATAATGTGATTTACTATCTAAAGAGATTTCATATTCATCATTCTGTGATATAAGCAGCAAACAACTGTAAACAATTCACAGCTCTGATGTAATCCATTTTCTTGCATATTTTAGGTGTACCATTTAGGGCCAAATGAATGAAATGTTGGTAATACATAAGCAAGCAAGAAATTTGTTAATCGTATTTCTTCTAAAAGTCTTATGTTCTCATTATCAAATTTTCAACTTTAGAATAATGATTGCTAAATTTCCTTAGCAAAATAGATACACATAAAAAATGCTGCATCTTGAAGACACTCACCCCTCATCAACACAAACAAAACTCAACCAGACAGATTTACTCAAAGCATGGTAGAAAAAAATAAGCCAAATGGTTATTTGGCACTCTGTTGATAAATGGTTAACTATAACCTTTAGTTGTTGTACAATTTTCAATCATTGTATTTACAATTTAGAGTTAAATTTGAGTAACTCTAGATTGAAATTCATCTTTGAAATTTTCTGACATATTTTCATATGACTAGATTGTATTTTCCTGCAATTAAAACTATATATTACATTTTTATGCCATTTTATGCCTAGGTTTTTCTTCTTAAAACCTAGGACTGCCAGATATAGTAACAAGTAGTTCAATAATACAAATGGCATTTTTTAAGTGTGCCTGTCAATTTTAAGAATAAAAATACACTGTATGTCTGGGCATTGTTATTAAATAAAGGCAGTTTATTGACCTAAACATGTAGATCAAGGTAGCCAGAATGCTAAGGAAATGTGGCCGAGTCTTGCTTTTACTTGAATATATATATATATATTTTACATATTAGCCTTCTTCCTAAAAATCACTTTGATCAGAAGTATTGACATTTAGAAAAAAATTGAGTGATCTGAGTTTGAGGTCAGTGTATCTTTCTCACTAACCTGAGTGGCTAGCAGTAAAGAAACAGAGAGAAGCAAGAAAGCTGAAAAATTCACAAACTGTATTTTTCAACATCTGAAAAACAAAAAATTGAGTATGCTTATTTTGTTGCAATAGAAAACTCACAATTTTGTTACTTCTCTCAATATTTTTGCTTTTCTAAAAGAGATCCCACCTAATTTTTTAAACTCACAAGGTGACATTTGTGAACAGTTGATAAAAAAACATTCTTATTGTGAAATGAAATAAATAGGACAAACCTCACATGCCAGCCACAAACATAAAACAAAGTCATGCATTTCAGATAGAATGTCTTGCATAGATAAGGCATGTATATTTTCATGACATCATAAACTCTTTAATATATTCAGAAAAATAACCTAGCAGTGTAAATTATTTGTTCTTATTATGCAACAAGTTTCTTTCTCTTTAATTAGGTTTGTGCAGTTTTTTTAAAAGTCATATTTTTTGTCAGCAGCAATCCATTAATATTCAATCATTATTTGAGCAATTCAATCATAGGCAACAATGATCTCACAATTTGTCATCTTCCCCCCACTCGAGAATGAGATATTCTTTTAAAAAACAAGATGTACAATGTTGGAGCTCAGAACATGATACCCCAGAATATGGCACTGAATACTTTGGCCTGAAAAGAAGATTGAAAGGACCTTGGAAGCAGGGTCTTTGTAAAGATTTCACATCTGTCTGTTTCCCACTCATCTTTCTCTGTTGAAGAGAATGACAGAAACCAGAATTTCTTTCCCCCAAGGCAGATCATAGAAACTGTAACTTCTCTTCCCCAAAGCACGCCATAGAGCCTAGAAAGACTGACCTTCTCCTTTCTCCCTGGAATTATCTCATGTGACAGGTGACTGTCCTACACCTGGAGGAAAGGAATATCACACAAAAAGGCCAAGAAGAATCTGAACAGAGAGGCCTTGCTGGGTTTCCCCTCTCAATCTATAACGATTAGCTCACATCTTTTTCATCCAGTATTTCTACAGGGTGCTCCATTCTTCATTGGTCCTAAGCATAAAAATAGTTTTCTCTAAGTTTCTGGGTCTTCATTTCTGAAGGCCCCTGTGTCATAAAACTTTGATGAGATAAATAAATGTGTTATGTTTTTCTCTTGTTAACCTGTCTTTTGTTGTGAGTGTTAGCCTTGACCATTACGTTAGGTCTTTTGTTGTGAGAGTGCCAACAATGACAAATCCCTATCTCAGGTGATCACTCTTTCCAGGAAGCACAGATCTTTGGGTCTAAACTGAAGCCAGTAATTCCACAAACTATTTCATCTGAGACAGACTATTTAAATCAGTGTTTCTCATATTTGCTGGAAAACAAAAATACTCTATTTTTTTAAAATTTTCAAAATATTTCAAAATTAAGAAATTATTTAAGTGAACTGCTAATGCAGACTTACTTTAATTACATTTTATGTACATTTGGACAAATATAAACGAAGTCATAAACTCCTTATACTCCTAGGTCAATTAAAAAACAAAATGTAAATAATCCTATACAATAATATTTTGATATAATAGAGGATACTGTTTTGTCAAAGTTGAATCACTGTTAGTAATATCAATATGTCACTAATGGTAGGACACAAAACATTTGAATTTGGCACAGATATTACCATGTGATGATGTGATTCCCTCATGATTTTTTCTCCCTTTGTACTCCTGTGATATCCTTTGGCTTTAGTTGCCAAAGACAAATATTCGCATATTAAATATTCCTCTGCTCATTTCTCATTTGCCTATG
>PVKV010030671.1:0-21984 GCA_004027835.1 Alouatta palliata
AAAAAAAAAAAAAAAAAAAAAAAAAAAAAAGCTGCCCACTTCTGACTGTTTTGAACTTCATAGCAGAAAATAATATCAGAATCTTGCCATCTGCTATTTCTACCAAAGCAAGGCAGCTTTCCAAAGCTAGTGTCTCATCACAAGTTTATGGGTAAAAAGAATCTAATTTATTTTCCTTCCCTCCTTCCTTCCTTCCTCCCATCCTTCCTTCCTTCCTCCCTCCCTCCCTCCTTCCCTCCCTTCCTTCCTTCCTTCCTTCTTTCCTTCCTTCCTTCCTTCCTTCTTTTCCTTCCTTCCTTCCAACAGTCTCACTCTGTTGCCCAAGCTGGAGCGCAGTGGTGCAATCATAGCTCACTACGATCTTGAATTCCTGAGTTCAAGTGATCCTCCCACGTAGCTGGGACTACAGGTGTGCACCATGAAACCCAGATAATTATTTAATCTTTGCTAGAGATAGGGTCTCAGTATGTTGCCCAGGCTGGTCTTGAACTCCTAGGCTCAAGCAATCCCAAAGTGGTGAGATTACAGGGGTGAGCCACTACACCCAGCCTAATTTTTTGGAAAACTATACCCAAGCCAGTAATTTTTGAAGGTGAGTTATTACCTTCAAATGACTTGATTAACTGACATTTCTGACCATCTAAATGAATTCAATTGAAAAAAAATGGTTGTATGAAAATAGCATGTACATTGATGAATTCACAGCAAGAATTTGCTTTTGGTGAAAGAATTACATGTTTTTGCTACAGATGGTTTTAGAATTTGAATCCTAAAGAAGAACTGTTAAAATGAACAGGACCATATCTGTGCATGCATGAAAAGAAATGTTATTGCTTCAAAATACTCGAAAGGAAAAAGTTTGATGGTATTTGAAATACACTAGCCCCATCACAATACACTTCAACATGGCATACGTCAATGAATAAAATGGAAATACCTATGAGATTTAAGAGTCTCACTTAAGATGGCAAGAAAAGATGGTGTGAATGAAAATTTCCATTTTCATAGCTGCATAAACCTTATTTCCCAGGAAGCCAATGGATGCAAAGAAAGAGTGAGTGAATTTAATAAACACACACAAACAATGTTAGGAAACACTTGCTGAAGACAGAGATAAGGCTACCATTCTTGGAGATGATGTGGTGGATGGTGAGCTCTTGCCATTAAAGCTAAACGCATTAGAAGGTGGAGACTTGCTAGAAATCAGAAGGAATGTTGATGAAACTTACTTATGTGTTAAGACAAATGAGTCTTTAAAGTCTCTGGAAGAAAAAGCAACCAAATCTACATATAATTATCTGAAAGTGGATAAAATAGCAGTTGCACATACAGATTATATGAAAAGTCTCCAAAATGAACAAGTCAGAAAACACACGCAACTTGAAAGTCAAATTGGAAAATGTCTGCAGAAACATAAACTCTTAGTAAATTGTACTCCTCCCATCAATATGATGAAAGATCAGCAAATATTTAAGGTGAATTTATCCTGGAAAGAAGGAGGAGAATCTTTCCCAAGCAACTCAAAAGATCATCTACGCATTCAGGGAACTGAATGCCTATGGAATTCAAGCAAAAATTCTTCCAGAAAAAAATATTGGAAAGAGCTATTATTCTTAGCAATTATCCTAAGAGGACAAAGCTCATGTTGTTTGAAGACTTAATGAGAAAACTTGGGGACTTGGTTAAGAAAATGTATGTAACAGAAAAAAGAATTGAGGGGGAAATTAAATTTTCAAAAAGTATCTTATGTTCTTGGTGTTCAAGTAAAGCAAGGATGCGGGAATGTGTAAAGGTTCTCACAGGGGTCCCAGGAATTCTCTGGATAACTGGAATCCTAAGAAAAATTTAAATTTGAATTATTCCTCAGATTTTTTTTGCATTCAAGAAACACAGGGAAAAGATTACTCCGTTAGATCTACTGAGTCATGACAGCAATTTCTCCCCAAATGCAAGACTGACTCACCATGGTGTTCCTCATGCTAGAAGACCACATTTTGTGAAATAATGAAAGTATCTTTCAGCTTCAGAAATAGAGGTGACCCACCATTTGCCAGAGTGCAGTCACGTGACTTCACTTATCCACAAGAGATGCTGGGAAATGTAGTTCAGTTGGGGAACCATGACCACAGCTCCATACACCAGAAACATAGCACTATTGAAACTATTAAGACAGATAGAAGGGATTTGGGTGGACAACATGTGCATTCTCTAAGACTCTGTGTTTTTAGTTAGGTTGAGCAGTCTTGACTTCATGGTCTTGACTTCTGAACTAATTCTTTTATTTTTAAGTTCCAGGGTACATGTGCAGGACGTGCAGGTTGTTACACAGGCAAACGTGTGCCATGGTGGTTTGCTGCATCTATCAACCCACCACCTAGGTATTAAGCCCAGCATGCATTAGCTATTTTTCCTGATGCTCTCCCTCCCCCTGCTCTGATCCCCTAACAGGCCCCAGTGTGTGTTGTCCCCCTCCCTGTGTCCATGTGTTCTCATTGTTCAGCTTCCACTTATAAGTGAGAACATGAGATGTTTGGTCTTTTTTTGTTTGTTTGTTTTTTTCTTTGAGACAGAGTCTCACTCTGTTGCCCAGGCTGGAGCGCAGTGGTGTGATCTCCACTTACTGCAACCTTGACCTCTTGTGTTCAAGTGATTCTTGTGCCCCAGCCTCCCGAGTAGCTGGAATTACAGGGGTACACCACCATGCCTCACTAATTTTTTGTATTTTTGGTAGAGATGGGGTTTCACCATGTTGGCCAGGCTGGTCTCAAACTCTTGACCTCAGGTGATTGGCCTGCCTTGGCCTCCCAAAGTGCTGGGATTACAGGCATGAGCCACCACACCCAACCTTCACACATTAAGTCTTATATCCTCAACACAGCTTGGAGAGGAAGATCCTCTTAGGATACCTCCCTTGTTTTTCCCCAAATGGGATAACCGTAGCCCAGAGAGGTTGTATAACTTCTGTAAGTTAGCACAGCTAGAAATTGAGAAACCGGGATGTGAATCTATAAATTGAGTCTCAGAGTCCAAAATTTAACCCTGACTATTCTTGCCTACTACCTCTCTAGGCAAGTTAAATGAATTCCCCCATCATTTTTTTAATTAGGGGAAAAATAAAAACATGTACATATCATGTGTTAATGTATGCATTCATTCCCTGGGGCTGCTATAGTAAAGCATTATAAACTCAGTGGCCTAAACAATGGACATTTGTTTATTCTTGCACAGTTTTGGGGCCGGAAGTCCAAAGCCGGGGTGTCTGCAGGGCTATGTTCCCTCCGAAGGCTCTAGGAAAGGATCTGTTCCAGGGTCCTCTGCTTGCTTTGGGTAGTTCTTTGGCTTGTGATAACATCACTCCAATCTTCCCACAGCGTTCTCCTTATGTGACTACCTGTATCCAAATCCCACGTTCTTATAAAGACATCAGGCATATGGGATTAGGGACCCACCTTACTCCAGTATGACCTCATTTCAATAAAGTAATTACCTCTGTAACAGCCTTATTTTCAATAAAGCCACATTCTGAGGTGCTAGGGGTTAGGACTTCAACATATGAATCGCATATGTTGAGATTATGAGGACATAATTCAACTCATATCAGTGTGTAAATACTGCGTGTGTGTGTGTGTGTGTGTGTGTGTGTATGTGTGTAACTGGATATTCCAATTCCAGTAGTCAAAGGTGAATCAGCAGAATCATACTTTCCTCTTTCCTACAACTAGAACAATTTCATATAGTGGTTTATACTTGGGTAAAAAAACGTTGTTATTTTTAAGTCTGTGTAGAAAACATTAAAAACATTTTCTTTCCTCTAGCTTATTTTATTGTAATAATAAGTTGACAGTTTTTGGAGAGTCAAAAGTTATACATGGGTTTTCAATTGTTTCAAAAGCCACACTTGCGTCCTCTTGGTGGGGACTTGACTGCATCTTATGGTAAATGGATAAATATCTTCACGTTGGAATGAAGAGAAGCCATGACTAATTAGGAAAGAAAATGTTATGAAGAAGATCATAAGGAAGATAAAATTAACGAATGTATTATTTATGAAGTGGAAGTGGATCACCACAAAGGTCTTCATCCTTATCATCTTCACATTGAGGAGACTGAGGGTTGGTCCTGCTGCCTCAGTAATGGCAGAGCCAGAAGAAAATTCACATATAGGTGGACCTATGCAGTTCATCCCTGTGTTGTTCAAGGATCAACTGTACAATCAAGGTGATCCTTCTCTAAAATACACGGACATGGCATTTTATCAAGGCTTTTCTCATCTGTTCAATTATCACCTTCTCAGCATGAAAAGAATACCCTAAAGGTGGTCCTCATGACCCAACAAAGAGAGGTTACCCCAAGTAATCATTATTCAAACATTTTCATTTTAAGTGGGTTGAACATTATCCTTGTCACCCAGGTGAGTTTCATCTCATTATTAGGTAATGCTGTGTATTTCATATGTTCATAATCTATCTGGAGCTTTGAGAGATTTGTTGCATATTATCCACAGCTATGAAGGTTCATAATTTTGGGGCCACTTCCACAGCTGCTTCATAAAATTTATTTGTGAAATATAGAAAAAACTATGCAACAATCAAATCTAGTATTTTTTCTCTTACCTTTATTTATAATGATTAAAAGTGGTTTATAACAGTTTAGAAAATGGAATGGATTAAAGGCTAAAAATGTTCAGATTCTATTTAAGTAGGTATGTATGTGTATATGTAACTAAAAACACAAAGACTTTTTCACAACAATTTAATTAAGCTCATGTTGAAATTCTTATAGAGAAAATAGTAATTAAGCATCAGACATCACCATTTCTACAAGAGAACTTCTACAAGAATTAAAAACTGTGGCAGGACCGAATACTGAAATACGAAACATGGGCTATCTTCAAATTGCACAAATTATGCATGAATCCACAATTTGAGACACACAACTCTGAGTTATGTAATATGAATTATTAGTTGAAAGTATTTTACAAATTGGGGAGCTCTTTCAAGTGGTTTCCACTTTCAACCTTCTCTCTTTGAAGACCCGAATTCATAATGGTGAGCACAAAGCATGAATACTGGAAATTTTTATGGGTCCTGCATGTACATTCCAGACCGTACATGAATGTCTTAATCTTTGGTTCTGATATTTAGGGCAAAATCTAAATGTTTTATGAACATTAACCTTAGTTTAATCAATCTATGCAAATAGGCCCAAACCATCCTTTTCCCTCTGCCCACAAGTGTTTCTAAAAGAAAGGCAAATAGCTAGCATACTTCTTGGATGCCTAAGGATCTAAGACTTCCTACTCTGGTGAACTGAAAAAGTTTAAAGCAAGGAAAGCAATGTTGTTGCCTTAGGAACTAGTACTTACAGAGTTTCAAAGACTGAAAATACTTCTGATAATCACCATTTCTGTCTCCTATGTGCCAAAACACATCAAAACTATATGATTTCCCGGGAAAAAGTATCCCAAGATTTTCCCTAGATGGTTTTAACATAAGTCGTTTTGCAGTGAACATTTCAAAACGCAGCCTTATTATCTCAGTTAATAGTAACTTTATGTGCAGATACATCAGAGCTGAAAGGAGGTTCAAACCTTGCTTGTGGGTGTCAGAAATAACTGATACCCATTTCATTTGCAATGACAACTGCTGAATGATTTTTGACATCACTGAAGAATTTAGCATAGGTCCAGCATCCTTGGAACCTCAACAAGATTCTTCACCTCCCAGGAGCTGGTAACATCCCCTCCCCACCAAGACACTGTGCCTCCCTACTGCACATCACATGGTTAAGCCACAGTCTCTCTGTGCGAATGAATGACCAAGCAACAGAGAAAGCAATTTTTTTTTACAATGCAGGGTCTGGCTGCCTAACTTATCTTTATAACCACATCACATCCAATGAGCTGGGAACTCTTAGTGAGGCAGTTCACGTACTTCACACGGAAGAAAACACACTTTAGCTCATCAAATTGTGTCAAGAATAAAAGGAAATTTCTACAACAGTGATAAACAGGCTTCTTGTTTTGGTTGAGTTTTTCTCAAAGTAATCAGGGAATCTTAACATCTTCAGACATTTTCCGGTTCTGAAAGGAAGGTTGGAAACAAATGTCATCGTGGGGACAAAAAAAGTCTGTTAAAAAAAGAAAAAGAAAACCAAGATCCAACTACATGCTGTTACAGAGGACTTGCTCTAGGTTTAGAAGGAAGTAGATCAGAGCAGAAAGAAATGAAGCAGAAATGGGCCAGGCACCATAGCTCGTGCCTGTAATCCCAGCACTTTGGGAGGCCGTGGTGGGTAGATCATGAGGTCAGGAGTTTGACACAAGCCTGGCAAAGATGGTGAAACTCCGTCTCTACTAAAAACACAAAAATGAGCTGAGTGTGGTGGCAGATGCCTGTAATCCCAGCTACTCAGGAGGCTGAGGCAAGAGAATTGCTTGAACGCGGGAGGTGGAGGTTGCAGTGAACTAAGATTCTGACACCGCGACACTGCACCACAGCCTGGGCTACAGAGCAAGATTCTGTCTCAAAAAAAAGCAGAAATGAAGTTGTACATCTTAAATATATACACTGTTTGTCTATTACACCTTAAGAAAGCTAGAAGAATGAAAAATCTATTTTAAAAGAAGAAAACCAAGAGCCAACTATGTGCTGTCTACATGAGACTTGCTTTAGATTCAGCAGAAGGAAATAGATTAGCACAGAAATAAATGATGCAGAAATGAAGTTGTACATCTTAAATATATATAATGTTTATCTGTCAACTATACATTAACAACGCTGGAAAAATTAAAAATAAAAAGTATTTTAAAACTGCTAAAATCATATCTGCAAACAAATATTAGTTTTCAAAACGTTTTTTGCATTTTGCCATTTGTTAAGGATTTTGATGATCTTAAATGAATTGCATAACTTTCTTTTTGGTTAAAACTAATCTTTGTAGAAACTTCTTTTTTTGAATATGGCCTCACTGGTCTTTATAACTTCTGAAGTGGTATTGTTATTTGCTCCACTTTACAAAATGAAAGCAAAATATGATTCTTAAAAGTCCACATCAAGTGGCAGACATCTGCTGCTATCTATGTAGCTCCGTTACTACAACTCTTTCTCTAGAAACTGTGCCAGCTTCAGTGTATGGCTTCAGCATATATACAGTTCCACAGGTTGTGCACTGCACTCCATCACCATGGATATGGTTAGTATACCATGCCCATCATCCTTTAGGAGAGACAGAAAATTAATGACTCAACTAAGGAAAGATGGACAGCTAGGTACTATTGGTAGCAGTTGGAACTTTAGAGTGAAGTTTGCAGATCCCTAAGCCCCATTTGGTACCAAACCCATACATAGTGCTGTCATACACACATTTCCTAGAGAGTATAAAGGTTTTATAGCCAGCAAGGTGATATAGGCCCAGGATCCACATAAAAGTCACTGCTCACCCTGAAGAGAGTGAGATGTCTGCATCCTCCTCCCTTTTGATCTCTTCAAGGAACTTTAAGGGAGGGGAAGTTAAGCTTGCTGCTTGGAAATACTTGGTGAAGGTAACATTGACGTACAACGGAGAAAGCACACAAAATACTTACCAGGTAGGCAAAAGGCATGAAAGAGCTTCAAGGCTTTACATCTCTTTAGCAAAAACGTGCTTCCACCTCAGATAAACGGGGAAGGCATGGTCCACATTTTAAAAACTACAACTATTTCAGAAACTCAACTGGTCCCATTCCAATAAAGCTTTATTTACATGAACAGGCAGCTGGCCTGCAGGCTGTAGTTTGAAGATCTGATTTTCCTTTTAAAACACTGCACTAAAATATATTTGTCTTGATTATTGAGTTTGTGGATGAACCCTGGCCCCTGTGGGGACATTTTGTGCTTGTGGAGTTGGGTACCTCTCCCTGCTCTCTTAGTTTCAGCCCTTGATTAACAAAGGCTTAGGAATCACTGCCACAGATGCTACTGAAATTAACATGTGGTGTCTCGTTAATGATGGCTGCCATGTCGGGTGAAAGAGTGTTTTCCCTGAACCCAAGAATCTGCTCTCAGGTTGCCAGGGAAATAAGGCTGTTTTTCAGAAACTCAGTTTACTCTCAAAATTTCAGGACAGGGTATAATGTAGACGGAGGCTCTCCCCAAATGGAGGTTCATTAGCTAATGGTTGATACTGCCCATTCACCAGCAGAGGGAGCGCATGCGAAGGTTTTGCCCATTCACCAGCAGACGGAGCGCATGCGAAGGTTTTAGGATTTTTTTCAGGCCAAATGCACATTCTAAAGAAAACATCTTAGGAATGGGCTTCCCTTTCTAGTTTCCTTCAGGGACACAAAGAAGGTATGAGTTACAGGGCCTTGGGCAAACTCCAGACAGATTCTGATGTGGATGGCCTAAGGTTTAAAGCAAACCTGCAGAGACCCCCAGTTAAAGATTTGAGTCACTCTTTTGGCTATAAAGCATCCCTCTACCTCCTCTGACTGTTGTTTCTGAGATTTCTTTATGGCATTCTCTGCTCCCAAGTCCGAAGTGATTCTTCAGACCCAGGAATGTGCAGCCAACATTGAACCAGGAAACCACAGCAGACCTTTCTTTCCCCGATGGTCTGAGCACAGCTTCGGAATTCCATAGAGAGGCTTATAATTTAGTGTTCTGTGTTTTTCTTTGTGGGTGGGGTCTGTGCAAAACATTCACATTCAACCCAGACATTTTTCCTGATATTTCCTGACTCACCCGTGATGACAGTTTCACTGAATACAAAACAGAACGGAACTATATTTGTCTGGTTAAATCAACCGTCATGCTTATAAACTTTTTTTTTTTTGGTTATTTTTCTTTCCTTTTTTTCTCCCCCTATTTTACATGAGGCAGATAATGTGCCAATGTCATTGTAACAAGGTTTAGAGGAAGGTACAGCTCGCATATGACCATGAAAACCCAATCGTCGGCTGGGCACGGTGGCTCATGCCCGTAATCCCAGCACTTTGGGAGGCCGGGGAGGGCAGATCACTTGAGGTCAGGAGTTCAAGAAGAGCCTGACCAACATGGTGAAACCCCTTCTCTACTAAAAATACAAAAATTAGCCAGGCGTGGTGACGCACACCTATAGTCTCAGCTCTTTGGGAGGCTGAGGCAGGAGAATCTCTTGAACCCGGAAAGTGGAGGTTGCAGTGAGCTGAGATTGCACCACTGCACTCCAGCCTCGGCAACAAAGTGAAACTCCATCTCAAAAAAACTGAAAATAAAATTTTAAAAACCACATTATTAGTCAAGTTATGTATATTGAACTTAACCAGAAATAACCTTACTAGTGACAGACATCAGAAAGTAATTTTTTTAAAAAATCAGGCTTAATAACAAGGAAAACAATTTTTAGAGCAAAACTTACCATGGGTCCTGAAACAATTTCTCCTACTGTTTAGTTTGAAATAACTGGCTGCTGCTCCCAGCAGTGTCACCACCACCACAGATACTATGGGAGACACGATTTTTGCTACCATATTGCCTGCAGGAGTGGAGAAAACACAAGCTCATCTGAGAAAAAACACGGCAGGCAGGGATACTGCTTAAATATTAGGTTGGTACAAAAGTCATCGTGGTTTTTGCCATTGAAAGTAATAGCAAAAATCGCAATAACTTTTGTATTGATCTAATAATTTCTCCATCATATCTCTTCCCACCCTTGTGTCCACAGAAAAAAAGAGAACGTTAATTTTAAAAAATAAACAAGAAAAAAAAAACTTAGAAAGTAATTCTGTTTTCACAAAGAGCCAAGCTTGTCAACCACATTTTCCCCCTGAAGACATCCAAGGCCAGGATTGGCACAGAGGAGGCACCTGGCATTTTTGTTTGTTTGTTGAATTCAATTTGTGTGTGCATTTTCATTAATTTGATGTATTTCTTTGTTATTATTCTTATTTTGAGACAGAGTCCCAGTCTGTCACTTATCCTGGAATATAGTGGCGTGATCTTGGCTCCCTGCAACTTCTGCCTCCTGGGCTCAAGCAATTCTCTTGCCTCAGCCTCCTGAGTAGCTGGGACTACAGACGTGTGCCACTGCACCTGTATTTTTAGTAGAGACAGGGTTTCACCATGTTGGCCAGGCTGGTCTCAAACTCCTGATCTCAAGTGATTCACTGCCTCGGCCTCCCAAAGTGCTGGGATTACAGGCCTGATTTCTTTATTTTTTTAGAGATGGGGTCTCACCATGCTGCCTAAGCTGGTCTTGAACTCCTGGGCTCAAGTGATCCTCCTGCCTCCACCTCCTGAGTAGCTGGGGTGATAGGCATGTCTCAAAACTATTTTGTGTCCTTTTAGATGTAGAATGTTTACTCATGCAAAAATATTGTTCAATTAAAAACTGCCAGATAGGCCCGCTTTCAAAGGAATGCTGGAACTCTAGACCCAAGTGCACACCAGACATATGCATCTTCAATGCCTCGATGACAAATTATCCCAGAGCTTTGGTACTCCTGCACAAAGAACAAGAACGACCTTGATGTGATAAAAATCCACACTTCCAAAGGATAAAAAAGGAAGAAATCACTGTTTCTATTTGAAATAGCCACCCTTTCCATGCATGCCTTTCTTCAGACTGGGTTGAACACCTGGGCCGATACGTGGCATGACATAGCTATGAGGCTGCCAAGTTGGGGCAAAGAGTATTGTCACTGAACGCAAGAACCTGCTCTACAGCTGATGCTGCCACCTGCCGCATCCCGCCTCCTGCGAGAGATAGCCCTGTATTCTTCCCCTCCCTGCGTGCACACACTCCACAATACTGTACACACGGCTCACTGCATGCAGTGTACACACTCGCTGCACACACTGCGCGCCACTCACCACACACCCTGTACACACTCACTGCACACTGTACATGCCCACTGCACGCATTGTGTGCACCCACACACTGCCCACTCACTACACATGCTCATTGCATGCACTGCACACCACCCACTGCACTGCCCGCTCACTACACATGCTCACTGCACACACTGCATGCCACTCACTGCACATGCTGTACACACTGCAACTCATTGCACACCCTGTACATGCTCGCACTGTACATCCTTACTGCACACTGTACCCGTGCACTGCACACACTGCCCACTCACACTGTACATACTGCACACATTGTGCCCGCTCACTGCACACCGCTCACAGTGTACATCCTGACTGCGCGCGCACACACACACACACACACACACACACACACACACTGCCTCCACCCTCGCCCCTCCCACCTGTGCTCCCCACCGCCATGCCCTTCCCTGGTCATGCCACGGAGCTTGGGGGTCTACTCTGCCCGCTGCTCAGCTCGCCCCACGCCGCCACTCACCTCTGCTAACCTGGGCATCTTCCCCAGTCACCACTGCATCCTTCCCCGGTTCCCGTTGCATTCCACACCCTGGCTACACAATTTCTGGTGTCCCCACGTGTGTATCCAGCTCTACCTAGCACACTAACTTCCCTGACACGTCACTCTTCTCCTGGGCACCTCCCACCCATATTTTGGGCATTGGCTTGGATATTGTTCTGTCCAGGAAGCCCTACCTCCGTCACCTAACCCAGTCTAGGAGTATCCCTTCCACCTTGCTATAGGATCCCATATGTTCCAGAAAATTCTTCATCAGACTTGACTGCAATCACTTGTTTATTTGCCTTGCCCTTTCCATCTCTGGACCTCACTTTACACCACAGAGGGAAAAAGGAGAATCAATAAATTTTTCTAAGAATGCCAACATGCCCCAAAAATATTGATACTGGCACTGTGCATTGAAATGTAGAGGTCACCTTCAATCACTTTCTCGTCCCCCACAATTGAAAACTCACAAGAGCCTTGGGGTTGACTGCGTTTACTCTCGACTCAGCTTAAACTCAAGTAGGTGTCAGCCCAAATCTCTAAGAGTCAGACTCAGGGAATGAAGAGCCTGTTCCCGCAGCCACACAGGATACAAAGTCAGCCTCTGCACTTAAAGTTCTCCCTCCTTTGACCTGAGATGGGATTGACCGTGCACTCTGAGGACTTCTTTGGGCAGAGTATTCATAACTTTCTTTCTCCTGCCGTTCTTGGGTTTCAAGTTAGTGCTGGTGAAAGAAAGGGGAGTAATGGTGGTACCGGGAGAAATCCAGCAGTCTCAGCTTTCACTCACAGTCTTGCTCTGAGAGCAAAGACGCATCTTCTGCAGTGAAAAGCAATGCTTGCCCCTCCTTTGTCTGAACTCTGATCAGTCGTGTGTATGTATGGAAAGTAGCCTCTGAACAAAAATGGTCAGACATTTTTGTTCAGAGGCTACTTTACATACATAGAAAGTGAGTGCTCCATGGAAGCCGTGGGGTTGGGAAGCAGAAGCCACACAGCTCCTCCCAGCATTGATTTACGAGTCTGTGCGCCTCTGAAAGGCTGGGACCAGGTGAGTCAATCAGTTACCATCTGAGGAGTCATGCCCCACATGGTAATCCCCACCTGTAAACAGCAAAGGACACTCGTGTTCACTCAGCAGAGCTTATGGAGTGCCCTCTATCGCTAGGCACTGTTGAGGATGCCACTGTGGCACAGCACACAGATCCCGTTTTCAGGGAATTTACAGTCTTGTCGGGGGAGGGGGACAGCCAAGCAGCATGAGGCGGAGGAATGTGAATGTGCATGCCATGTCTAACAGTCATTAGTGGAATGGGGATGATACCGGGGAGAGGGAGATGCAGCTTTCATTTCAGGGCTGGGGAGTCTACCTACATGCATATGCAAAACACACACAGGCGGACAACCTCATGGACACACATGCCATTCATACACACATAGGCATGTGCAACACACACTGACATGCCCAAATGTGCGTGCACATGCATACACACATGTAGCGTGTAACGAGCTTGTGCAACAAAAGGCAGGCAGGCACACATATACACGTGCATACACATACATGCATTTACACACGTGCAACACATAAAAGCAAATGCAACACAGAAGCACACATGCGTTCAATGCACACATTCACACACATGCACATACCCACACATATGCACATACACACATATGCATATGCACACACAGGCAACACAAGCACATATAAAGCACAATTAATCTAAACATACACCTGTACACGTGTGTGCATATGCACATCCCGATGTGTGCACCTGTATGCATAAACACATAAACACATGCATGCACACACAAATATGTGCACGCACATAAACACATCCGTGTGTATGTGCATACCTGTCCATATGCATGTATATGTTCAATCCACATGCACAGATGTATATGATATATTCATGCAGTACCCACGTGCACATGTAGCACACAGCCAGATGCACACTCCTGCATATAGCCACACGCACACGTGTGCTTGCATGCCCCTAAATGTATGCATGTGAATGACATACATGGGAAACATGCAATACATATGCAATCAAGCACAAATACGCACACATGCAAATTCCACAGACACATGCCAACACATCTGTGCACTTACACAAACATGCATGCACTCAATCCGTGTGTGTGCACACACTTCCACACGTGCACTTGTTATCCACATGCATTTATGCACATGATTACAAAATCCACATGCACACGTGTACATTCATGCACACACAATACACACACATACCTGTGTGCAAACACACATGCATACATACACACACGTGCACATACATGCACCCAATAACACCTGTAAGTGGGCCATGGTTCCTTTCAAGAAACGAAGTCTCATGGCATGCGAAGCATCTCCCCCAGCATGGATGCCACAGAAAAATACAAATGAGAGACCCGGATGGCCAGTTGGCTGTTGTGCATTGGATAAAAGCGCCAGCTTCCCCTCAGCACCCAGACAGTGTATTAGTTATTCACAAATGGACAGTTTTGCCTCACACATTCTGTAAGACATAATTCCTTTACCATCGGTATTTCCATAAGGAGAGCTGGATCTACAGCTCACTCTTTTTTCAGGATAGAAAAGAGACCATGAAATGCAAGACATTGCCGGGAAGTCCGCATGATCTCGCAGAAGCAAACAGGTCAGCAAACCTGAGCAAGATGCTTTGAAAGGCTGCAGAGATTCCTATGGGCTCTCCCAGGGCCAGGGAAGGAGCACAGGTGTCGTCTCGCCCCTGTTTACTGTTCACAAGCCTGGTGGCTGACGGTGCATTGGATGTACATCCCTGAGGGTCTGGAGGCCTCACATAGATGGACAAATGTGTTTTCTTGGGCATCAAAAAGAAAAAAAGCCAGCAAATGTTGGTTAAAAAAGGACAATAGGGTGAAAATGCAGGCCATAAATAGTAATCAAAGCCCATTAAAAAAAGTTTCTCGCTGGGCGCGGTGGCTCAGGCTTGTTATCCCAGCACTTGGGAGGCCGAGGCGGTTGGATCACCTGAGGTCAGGAGTTCGAGACCAGCCTGGTGAACATGGTGAAACCCTGTCTCTACTAAAAATACAAAAATTCGCCGACCCTGTGAGGACACACACACGCACGGAGGACGACCCTGTGACGGGGAGAAGACGGTGAGGACACAGGGAGCAGACGGCGTCTCCAAGCCCAGGAGCGAGGCCTCAGGAGGAGCCAGCCGTGCCCGCACCAGATCTCCGACCTCCAGCCTCCAGGACGGTGGGAGGTGAAACCCCTTTTGTTTCAGGCCTCCTGACTGTAATACTTTACTATGGGCCTCAGCAGACTAAAACAGTGGGTATGAGAGAAACCTGTCCATTAGCGTTTAAAAACAATAAGTGAAACATGTTCTCCCCACTCTCTGGAGGGAGGCCAGACTTTGAGCTTCCCCCTCAGTGCTCGGGATGAGGCGGGAACAAGCCCAACACACTGTGCTGCCTCTGGGGAGAAGCTCGGTGACTCCTCCCTGGCGGCGGCTTGCATCCCAGCAGGCACCTCCACGCTAATGCTGATCCCCGCGCTGACTCCCAGCCTCGCTCTGTGGGGGCCAGAGACCAGGCGTCGGGCGGAAAGAGAAGCACAGGCATCCTTGAAAACAAGCATCATGCCCCCAAACTGGGCTGTGCTTCCAGGAGCCCTGGCCCTGCCAAGGAGCACAGGGATATTTCCCTGCAGCCTTGCCCCAGGGATAGAGCAGCACCCTGACCGGTACGCTTTGATCCATTCAGGAGCCAGATAATGGTCTCCACAAAAATGGCACAGCACAGACCTCCTGAGACTAACTTCACAGGAAAACAGGAAGTGATCAGGGCTCTCAGGAGAGCCGCTTGATGAGTCATTTCTTTCTAATTCATGAGTATGCCAGAGAACAAAAGAACACGTCCTGAACAGCTCCTGACAGAGGATTTCCACAGAATCGTGTGTGGGGTGAAAAGGCTCATCCCTAGACTGTAGGGATGTGGGGACGGCTCGCTTCGTATAACACACTCCAAGGTGGGCCAGATGTGGTGGCACAGGCCTGTAATTCCAGCACTTAGGGAGGCCAAGGTGGGAGGATTGCTTAAGCCCAGTTCAAGACCAGCCTGGGCAACATGGCGAAACCACCTTTGCAAAAATTGTAACCGAGGCAATGATGACAGTGAAAGAGGTTAGACCTGACCGACTCCATATTGCTTCTAATCCTTAAGCTGTCCTTGTCCATTCGTGGGCATAGGCCGAACTAACTTTAGGAGGAAATCAGTTCATGGTTTGACTCTGAAACAAAACTGATAATAGTCTTTTCCTCCTTGCCTGGGGACCAGTCTGCCTTTATAGGACTAACAAATTAGCTACACGATGAGAAATCATGGTTTAGTGCTGGGCGCGGTGTCTCATGCCTGTAATCTAGCACTTTGGGAGGCCAAGGCGGGCGGCTTGCCTGAGGTCAGGAGCTCGAGACCAGCCTGACCAGTATGGTGGAACCCCGTCTCTAGTAAAAATACAGCAATTAGCTGGGCATGATGGTGTATGACTGTAGCCCCAGCTACTCAGGAGGCTAAGGCGAGAGGATCGCTTGAGCCCGGGAGTCTGAGGCTGCAGTGAGCTGTGATTGCACCACTGCACTCCAGCCTGAGCAACAGAGTGAAAACGTGTCTCTAAATAAATAAATAAACAATAAAATAATGATAATTTTAAAAATGACTGCCAGGGGCTTTCTGTAAAAATATTAAATTTGATTTTTGCCTCACATTTTGAGTTAAATTGAAACCGCCTTTGCAAAAATTATAACAGTGAGAAAATGACGACAGAGAAAGAGATCTGACCTAATTGGCCGCATCTGAACACAGACTGACATGACCATAGGAGGAACTTCCAGTTTAACACTGAAACAAAGATAACAGCCCTTTTCTGAAACAAACCCCCTTCTTCCCTGGGGATCAGACTGCCTTTGAAAGACTAACAGATTAGTCCCAAGATTAGAGATTACACTAATGGGTTAGGGGTCATGCAACCAGAGGCCACGAGATTCCAAACCTCTACGGGGGATAGCATCACTACCGTAAAACCTGAGGTTGAAGTTGAGATATGTGGTAAACCTTGCATTCAGATGCAGCAGCCAGTTCTGCCCAGACTGGTAATGCGGCTTAGCCAGTTCTGCCATCCCGCGCAGGAACAGAAGACAGCAAGAAGAACCCCCTTCCATCCTCTGATTCCATCTCTAACCAGCCAATCAGCATTCCCTACTCTCAGGTCTCTTACTGGCCAAATTACACTTTAAAAGCCCAGTGTCCAAATTTTGGGGGAGACTGATCTGAGTGATAAAACTCCAGTCTTGGTTAGGTGCAGTGGCTCATGCCTGTAATCCCAGCTCTCTGGGAGGCTGAGGTGGGAGGAGGACTTGAGGCCAGAGTTGAAAATCAGCCTGGGCAAGATAGCGAGACCCCATCTCTACAAAAAATTTTAAAACAGCAGCCAGAGCCAGGTGTGGTGGCACACACCTGTGGTCCCAGCTACACAGGAGGCTGAGGCAGGAGGATCGCTTGAGCCCAAGAGGTTGAGTCTGTACTGAGCTATCATTTCACCACCGCAGTCCACCCTGGGCAACAAAATGAGACCCTGTTTAAAGAAAAAAAAGCAAGAACTCCAGTTGATATAGGAGTTAAGAAGGAATTAATTACTTAGACACATAGCACGGGTATGGGAGTCATGAGTAAGGCTTCTCTTTTTAATGAAAAGTAACCCCAAATCATTTTCTAACAAAAAGCAGCCTATAAAGGAGCTGCGGACATAGACAGACAAGCCAGCTCCGAGTGTGCACAGGTGAATGCCAGCAGAAACCAGGGACCACACACCCTCAAGACGGCGGCTCCATCTTCCCTTCTCTTTGTCAGCCACCTGTACAGTAAGAAGCAATCAACTGGAAAGCTCATTTGCATAATAAGATTGGGGTGGGGAGACCAGCCTTCCCCACTAACTATGCAGACTGTCATATCTGACTCTGACACCTTTAAAGGTCTGAAAAGAAACATTTAGTTTGATTGACTGTGAGTGCTGCTACCTGGGAAGCTTCATCTACATAACAAGGACCCCGTTGCTAGCCAGGCTTCTTCCTGTCTCCCTCTCATCCATCACCTGGCTTGCCTGTTAAACCTGCTTTACCAGCATCACCTATTTTGGGCCATGCTCTGAGCCCACACTCTTCCTGCAAAGAACAGCAAACAACGAACTCAAATGGCAAAGACATGGAATCAACCTAGGTTCACATCAGTGGTAGACTAGATATGGCAAATGTGGCCCATATACATTGTGGAATATTACACAGCCATAAAAAAGAACAATATCATGTCCTTTGCAGCACACAGATCGAGCTGGAGGCCATTCTCCTAAGCAAACTAATGCAGAAACAGAAAACCAAATACCATGTGTTCTCTTTTACAAGTGGGAGCTAAACATGGAGTACGCATTGTGAAAGGAAATTGAATTTTGTGATTCTGAACCCATTTAACCAAAGGGAAAAGTCATGCTGGGAACTGGGTCGCACAAACCGGCCTCCCCATTTTCATACCTAAATAAAATGGCTACAAGATGAAAAGCCACACGTCTCCCCCATATTTTGCTTATAAGGTAATTCCTAGTGAGCTGTTAAAATTTCGCCATGACAGTGCAAATTGATAGCTTATCTTTACAGGTACAGTCACCCCCACCCACCATACACAAATGCATATCTGATTGCTCCCCTGTCCCATTTTGTCTAGATTATCTTATACAAAATGCAGATTCCCTGCATTTTCCCTTTGCCCCATTTGTTTATGTCATCTTAAGTAAAAAATACAGATTCACTGAGCCAGACAAAAGTGTGAATAACTATTTTTCCCTATCCCCCTCTTCATAAAAATTATGTACTTCTCAATTTCCCACCCTTTCCCCTTTAAATTTGGAGTCTTCAAAATCATCTCCTGAGGAAGGCACAGACCTGTCTCCTGGGTACACGTCCTTAACTTTGGCAAATAAATCTTTTAGACTTGTGTCATCATTTGTCTCAATTGACAACATGGACACAAAGAAGGGAACACCAGACACAGACGGTGAGGACAGACGGTGGGAGAAGAGTGAGGATGGAAAACCTACATACCGGATACTATGCTTATTCCCTGGGTGGTGACATAATCTGTACACCAAACCCCTGTGACACGCAATTTCCCTATATAACAAACCTACACAAGGACCCCTGAACCTAAAATAAAAGTTAAAAAAGATGCTCTATAAGCTTTTGTATCCCATTGGTGGTTGAGTCTTTGTTCTGAAGGTTTGCGTGTATACCCACTTAATAAATTTATATGCTTTTTCTCCTATCAATTAAGCTGCCTCATGTCAGTGATTTTCTGAGAAAATTTAGGGGGCCAAGAGCCTTGGCTCTCACAAAGCCTGATGAGACCATATCTTAAAAAAAAAAAAGTACTTCTTGCGTTGCAAGAACTCTTGGCACATATTAGTAAAAAAGATTGGTTACTCAAGCCAGGCACGTGGCTCACGTCCATAATCCCAGCACTTTGGGGGGCCAAGGGCAGATCACCTGAAGGCAGGAGTTCGAGACCAGCCTGGCCAACACGATGAAACCCCCGTGTCTACTAAAAATATGAAAATTAGCTGGGTGTGGTGGCACATGCCTGTAATCCCAGCTACTCAGGAGGCTGAGCCAGTAGAATTGCTGGAATCTGGAAGACGGAGGTTGAAGTGAGCAGAGCCACCACTCCCAGCCATTGAAAGTGTTTTCTATTCTGTTTGACGTAAGTGAGCTGCACCCCTAAAGAATTTCCCGTTTGTTGGATGCTCTCTCTCTAATCTGTTGCATAGTTCTTTGCTCTGTTTACGTTAACCTAAACAGAGGTGTGTGTGTATGTGGCTGCACCCACCCTCCTGGGGAACAGACACCAGAAGACCACTCACCAAAGACTCCAGGTAGAAGACCCGGGGCAGAATGCAACCGGGATCCCAGAAAGACGACCCCTCCCGCCCTCCACCCACCACCGCGTGCCCAGATGTGGGGGTACCATGTGTGTTGCCGGAGTCGTCATAACTGGAGTAGCCACCGCCGCCGCCTCCTGTTAGACAGAGAAGGTAGAGTTGAAGGATGTTCAGGTGTCTGAGCATGGAATTTCCTGTAGGGGTTGGTCTGTCCAGCTTATTGGGAATGACAAGTCGTGTGACTGTGTCATTCCCAAGAGAGCTCCAAAGAGCGATCAGCAGCGGGGAGAGTCAGGGAGGCCCCACCAAAGCTTCCTCGTCCCCGTGGGAAAACTCAAGCCAACACTGAGCTCTAGCTATAAAACACACTTTGCCATCATGGAACAAACATTTACTCTGGGAACTCCAAATTCCTGCAGGCTCACCCTCTTCCTGCTGAGAAACTGATAGGAGAACAGCCACGCCGAGGCAGGATTAGAAGGACCTTCCAGAAGATGGTCTCAATCATAAATACCTTAGTTTCTCTTTTCAAAAATAACTAGTTATTTTTAGTTTATTCCTGATTGTTAATGTAATAAATTCCAACACAATGCTCCTTATTTACTGCAAGTAAACGTGGCAGAACAGATGACTGGATGCAGTCAGGGTGTCCGAAGGATACATGTCCAGCTTTGCAGAATATCTAGGACAAGTCCTTTATGTCTTCTAAAATAAAGCTGCAGAACTGAATACACCAGAAACCTCACGTGCTTGAAACTAAAGCGTCAAACGTCACACTCTTCAGCCCAGTGTTGCATGCATCTCTCCCTCCTATTGTCGATGCGTGCATTTCCACATGAAAGATTCTTGGTAGACATTCACCTCCAGTTACAGAGAAAACTTGATATTAGAAGGGTTTACATATGTCTGTGTGCATAGATATATGTACACATATAAAGGTGTATACACACACACACATACCTAAAAGTATATATACACACATATAAAGGGACATATACACACATATATAAAAAGTATGCATACATATATGAAGGTATAGATGTTTATATAATAATATAGAAACATGTAAGCTATATACGCATACGTATATGAAAAGATATTAACGAATGTGTGCACATACAAAGAAAGCATATATACACATAAAATATAAACTTATATAAGATATTTACACATATATAAAAGTTATATACAGACACATAAATATATCTATATATAAAGATATTTATACACATAAAGACATATACGTTTGTATATATAGACGTCTATAAATAAATATACACATACATATATAAAAGCACACATACATAATGGTATATATGTACATATATACAGATATATATATAAATGAAGGTATATATTTATATATGTATAAAATATATATTTATATAATGTACACATATAAAAATGTATATAAAATATGTGTATATATAAAGATGCACATAAAGATATATTAAAAGATATACATATAGACCAGGTGTGGTGGCTCACGCCTGTAATCCTAGCACTTTGGGAGGCCAAAGTGGGTGGATCACTTGAGGCCACAAGGTCGAGACCAGCCCGGCCAACATGGTGAAACTCTATCTCTACTAAAAACACAAAAATGAGCCAGGCATGGTGGCGGGCACCTGTCATCCCAGCTACTCAGGAGGCTGAGGCAAGAGAATCACTTGAACCTGAGAGGCAGAGGTTGCAGTGAGTAGAGACTGTGCCACTGTATTCCAGCCTGGGTGATAGAGCGAGACTTCATGTCAAAAAAAAAAAGGAAATAAATTAAATAAAATATGCATATACACACATATAAAATATATACTTAAGTGTTTATACCTATATAAAAGTTGTATATTGATATATAAAGATATTTGCATACATATATAAAGACATTTATATACCTACATAAAGATATATACACATGTATACATAAAGTTGTGTGTATATATATTTATAATGTAAATAAAGGTATATACACAAAAAGGTGTAAGTGCACATAGATTTATACACACATATAAAGATATATACATACGTATATATAAAAGTGAATATATAAATATACACATACACATATAAAAGCATACATACATAAAGGTATATATGTACATACATAAAGATATGTATAAGTAAAGGGATATATTTAATTATATATGTAAAGATGTGTATTTATATAACATACGCATAAAATATGAAAATGTATATAAAATGTATATGTATTCAAAGATACACATAAAGATTTATTAAAAATATATAAAGATATATCACAAGATATACATATAGATACATAATTATGTATAAAAGCCTATATTGGCATACATGCACATGTATAAAGATATATATAAGCATGTATATACAGTTAGAAATATACATTATAAAAACATAAAAAACCCATATACATGCATATGTAAATGCGTTTATGTATATTTAAAAGCATATAGAGACACAAATATAGATGTGCGAACATTCGTGTACGCACCGATGGAGGTGGCTAAGCACGCATGTGCATGAAGCTGTGTCGAGGCATAGACAACCACACTTCCGCATGCGGAGTCTAAGCAGAAATGCCCGCACGTGTTTCCATGGAGCCTCCAGGTGAATCTGTTCATTTTGTTTCCATCCCGTCCAGCAGCCTGGAGAGGCGGACAGATGCCCAGACCGCGACGCCACTGATG
>PVKV010030672.1:0-21981 GCA_004027835.1 Alouatta palliata
GAGATGAGTGTCACCATGTTGGCCAGGCTGGTCTCAAACTCCTGACCTCAGGTGATCTACTCGACTCAGCCTCCCAAAGTGCTGGGATTATAGGCGTAAGCTACAGTGCCCGGCCCACCCAGGAATATTTGTTTGTACAATCAATCTGGGGTTCAACCCGTGTGTGCCTGGGAAAATGCCCTAGCCTAGTAGTCTGCCCATGCCCAGGACAGATGCCTAAGGATGGGCAGTCTGTGTTTTGCACAAAGATACCTGGTGGGAAGGTTAAGCAGGGTAGAAATCCAACCTGCATTTTAATTGATAAGCCATGTGCCTGGTTCATGGCTGTGTCAGTCCAAGAAAGGCACCATCAGCCTGGCCAAGCTCTGTCTTTATTTCCAGAGGGGGCACCTTGCACTTAAAGATACCCGGGAGGCTAGCAGAGGCCCTGTCTGTGCAACAGCAAAGCAGCTGGTTGGCTGGGGGTGGGATAGAAGGCAACAGCATAAAGCAGACAACGGCATCCTCCCAAGGTGGAGAGCTTGGTAGGAGGCCTGGGTGAGACATCCATGCCAAAGAGACTGAGCTGCAGTGTTCAAAACTGGACTGAGCTGCACCGCGTGCGCACTGAGGGCGGCGGCGGGGGTTGGGGGGATACAACTCCACCTCAGATATTTCTTATCACCCACACATCACTTTCAGCTCTGAGCTAAAAACACCGTCTCTAGCCTGGGACAAACCTGAACCTGACCCACACCACCACACTCCCTCAAGCCTCTGGCTACCTTCTCCTTTCTGAAAAGTAACCCCCCAGGAAGCGCTCCACGTGCGGCCGGTGCAAGCGCTGGCTCGGTGCACTAAATCATCGCTGGCGTCCACATTTCAAAGCGGAGCCGGAGGAGTGCCGGTGATTTCTGGGTGCCACACCGATCACTCCCAAGCTCTGATCTATGGATTGTTTTGATTTCCTCCTTTGAACTCTTCTCATCCCGCTCCAGCGGCAGACAGAGATACTGAATTAAGCGACAGACAACTTGGAGACAATGAGCGCCGGGGGCCCCCTCCCTCCCCCCGGCTCCCCTCCCCTCTCCTCCCCGAAACTTGCAGACATCTGCTAGCTGGAGCCCAGCGCTGGAGTCATAAAGAAGAGCTGGCAGGAGAGTGATGTACAGCCCTGGGCCCTCCCGAGTGACTGGCGTTAACCTCCAACGGAGAGACGCTCACCCCGTTTACGACAGAGCCCTTTGTTTTACACCACTCAGCAGAGGTGCCTTGGCCATGCTGAAGATTTAACCAAATTATAATGAATGATCCTCGGCAGCGCTGTGCCCCTAATTAGAACAAGTCGCACAGACATGTTGTCTCCCTGATTTCCTCTGTTCCATTTCTCGCACTCTCTTTCTCTGCTCGGGACACATGGGCCCCATTAAACATTCTAGTATTTAATGTGGTTCCCTTAAATTACTTCTCAAGTTTTCGAGTTCCATTTAGAATTGGATTTTACTCTTTGGACTGTGTTTTTGATTTGGGACTTTGTACGTTTCGTAACCGCTCTTTTTCTCCACCTAGTGGAGACTGTGGACACCACTTAGTGGTACACCGGGCTGCAGGACAGGCAGCCAAGCCTCTGCGGATTGGAAGGTGGTCCACACTGGGACCCTCCATTCACTGGAGACTTCTTTTGCACTTCTGAAGGAGAAAGAAGAACTTGATGCAAACATAGGCTGACATTGTCGATTTTATGACCTTCGGTCTGATCACCTCATCCCCATCACAATTAAAGGGGTGAGGACCTTCTAGGTTTATCATAATTTATACTTTTGGTATTAGAGGGAAAAACATTTTCCTTGGCCCATGCTGGAGGTCAATGCAAAAAGAATATATATTTGAATTCACTTCAGATGATCGTGGGCATCAGCTCTGCAGAATCTATGTTCTGGAGAAAAGGAGTTTTCCCCTTACCAAAGCAGGCAAGAAGACTTAACGCTTTTTACAGAGGTTGGCAGCAAAGACAGAAATGAAAAGCATGCATAAGGCAGCCCAGTAAGCTGAAATTCTGTCTTTCTTGATAACTTGTAGGTATAAATTTTACGCTGGGTGTCTGCATTTAGAAGAACTAAATACACACACACACACACACTCAGATAGGGATCTAGGTGGAGGGCACTGAAAAGTATCCGGGGGAAGATACCATCAGTCTTCCACAGCCACTGGCTGGGTCCATGTGAAGACGGATTCCACACCCTTCATGTGTTCATAGCAGCAACTTAGAGCTCCTTAGATTAGGGGTATTCTGGAGGAAGCCTCTGAGTTGGAAGAGTTTTTTTAGGTACTCTTGTTCCCCCTACCCCCGTCACGCTATGCCAGGAAGTTCTCTAATACATGCTGGCAGATGTCCCCGTGGTCTCAGAAGACAAGACACCTCAACCCCCACAAGACAGCCTGGGGCATCTCAGCATTGCTCCAAGGCATGCGGTGGAGCCGGAAAGGCAGAAACCCTGAGAGTCCATTTGTGCAATCTTGGGAAAGGCATTCAACCTCTGTGATATCTCACTCATTCAGCAAGTATTTACCAGGTAATGGTCTAGGTGCTGAAGATACAGTGGGATGCAATTTCTTGATCATTCTAAACAACTACATGGATCTATGGCACAAAAATAATAGCTCACCTTACAAATAGGCTCATGCTTTTGACCCTTGTAAGTGGTATATAACCGACATTATTACTCATGATTATAATGATCAGAAAGGTTGTCTTTATATGTAGGAAGGTGTATTCCCTATATCTTGTACCCTCTGGTTTTAATTCTACCTCAGCTTCTTCCTCAATGACATGTATCTCTCTCACAAATCCTGTTCACATTTCCAGGCAGAATGTTCTCTGACCCTTCAGCCTCTCCTCACACCACATAATTTCTAGAACTTTCTTCATCTTAAGCAGCCTTTCTCTGAGCACACTCTGATTTGTCAATGCCCTTCTCAAAATCTGATGCCCAAAATGATATGATACTCCAGATGTCATCTGACCAAAAATATAACAAGACCACTCCCTCCCATGAGTACTGGATATCTCTGAATACTTCTATCTCTTGTTGTGTAGGATTGTTAGCAATTGTATCACACTCTTGGCTTATTCTGAGCTGGTGGTCATTGAAAAGCCTCAGATATTTTTCACGTGATTTCCTGCCAAGGCAACGTCCCCTCCTCTGGTTTTTTGGCAGCTTGTTTTTTGCATGTAAATGCCAGACTTTCCATTCAGGCCTGTTCAGTTGTATCTTATTGGTTTTGACCCAGCATTCCAACCTGTCAGGACCACTCTGGGCCCTCATTCTGTCACCTCTGGTATTAACTCTCCCTCTCAGATGTATGACATCTACACCTTTGATCAGTTTGCGTCCTGAGTTTTCATCTAATGATAAATCAGGCAGGATCAAGGTTAGAGCTCCTGGCACTTTGTAAGAAACCTCCTTGAAGGCTGATATCCATTGTCATGAGCTGGACCTGGCCACCTTCAAGAAGTGAGAAGCAGGAACCTGGAGCAGGACGTTATGCACACCCATGCCTGTGACTTCCTTCGACTTCCCTCTGATCCCACCTTCCTCTTCCTCCCTCTTGAAATCCATCTCTTTGTCTGCTTCCTCCTCTCTAGGTCTTCTCCATGATCCTTCTCACTTCCACCCCTATCCTGTGTCCACCTAATTCACTCTGCTTCACCCTTGGTCCCTGGGTGATAGGCCCAGGGTTTGCTGGCACTAGTCCTGCTCATTTCTAGACTGTGTCACCCAGAGTGTCAAACTTTCACTCCAAGCCAAGCCCTTGGCCCAGGCCAATGTGTGACTTCTCTCCCTACCACCCTGATGGGGCTCAGCACATGGCCTGTGACATCCATTCAATACTCAACACTCTTTGGATTCAGCTGTTGAGACAGCTGCAAACATACAAAACCACTGCTCTCATCCAACCCACATTTCACCATCTTAGCCACAAGGAAACCATGAGAGAAACTGTTAACCGTAAGCTGAAATCAAGACCTGCAATGTTTATGGCGTACACCTGATTCACAAACATAGTAACTTTATCAAAAAAGGAAATGAGGTTACTTTGGAATAACTTGTGCTCAGTGAAGTCATTTTGCTTTCAACTGACCACTGCATTCCTTCCTAAATGCTCACTCACCATCTGCTTCCTAAGCCATCCTGCTTTTCTGTTGTCACCTACCTCAAATCTACTTGTCTGGAGTTTCCAGAAACAATTTCTTTTCTTTTTACGAAAATCAGGATAATCTCTGACCAGTTCCTGATTCTGGCACCACCTTGAATTCTCCACAATTACTTAAAAGTTACTGACTGTGGCTCCCCAGTCCCACCAGAAAGTTCTTTCCACACCTCGAAATGTGAGTCATCAGGCCAGTTCCTGAACCCCACTTAAATCAGCTTCTTGCCCTCTTCCTATCTGATCTCCTCAGCTTTCTTGAGCTCTGAGCCAACCAGGACACCCTGGGCTGCAGAGAGCAGAAACCCTAGGCTCAACTGGCTTAAACTATAAGGAAAATTGTTTATCTCATAAAATGAGAAGGGCTAGGAAGAGTGACTTCAGGATTGATTACTTCAGTAGATGGGCTGCATCTCCAAGGATACTCCTCTACCCTTTTGTTCTGCCATCCTTAGCCTGTCAATTGAATTGCCTCATGATCTCAAAACAGTGTTCACAGTTCCTTCTATGTCATGCAAATACGACAATGTCCACCAATAAAAGGAATTCTGGTTTCATATATCTTCTTCTCAGAAGTAAGGACACATTTTCAGAAACCCTGGCAGGCAGACGAATCCTCCTATCTCATTGGTCAGAAGTAAGTCTCATGCCCATCCTTAAGCCAATCCATGATGAGGAGAATGGAACCACCGTGATCTTCTTGGACCACTGCATCTCAGACATGGCGGAGGAATGTTGACACATTAAAAAATCAGGCCTGGCCGGATGCAGTGGCTCACACCTATAATTCCAGCACTTTGGGAGGCCAAGGCAGATGGATCATGGGTGGTCAGGAGCTTGAGACCTGCCTGGCCAACATGATGAAACCCCATGTCTACTAAAAATACAAAAATTACCTGGGTGTGGTGATGTGTGCCTCTAATCCCAGCCACTCAGGAGGCTGAGGCAGGAGAATTACTTGAACCCAGAAGGTGGAGGTTGCAATGAGCTATGATCACACCACTGTACTTCAGCCTGGGTGACAGAGAAAGACTCCATCTCAAAAAAAAAAAAAAAAAAAAAAATCAGGCCAAAGGCTGGGCATGGTTGCTCATGCCTGTAATCCCAGCACTTTGGGAGGCCAAGGAGGGTGGATCACCTGAGGACAGGAGTTCAAGACCAGCCTGGCCAACATGGTGAAGCCCCATCTCTACTAAAAATACAAAAATTAGCCAGGCGTGGTGGCAGTTGCCTGCAATCCCAGCTACCTGAGAAGCTGAGGCAGGAGAATCGCTTGAACCCAGGAGGTGGAGGTTGCAGTGAGCCAAGATCACAGCATTGCACTCCATCTGGGCAACAAGAGCAAAACTCTGTCATAAATAAATAAACACGGCCAAAAAACAGAGAGAGGAAATAATTACTGAGTGAGCCATCCCTGTCTCTCCACAGGCTTTGAATCTCAATACTGTACATTGTTTGTTCTTCCCTTTCTGCTTTGACGTTCTTGATGGGAAAATTACATTTTTCAACTTTTCTTTTACTTTCTCTATCTTTTTATCTAACAACATTTCCTTGTGCCTAAGCAATGGATCTACGCTTACTCTGTTTTTCACTTACTAAATAAAGCCCCCAGCGATTTTAATTGTCCTTGAAATGTCTTCCTCTTTAAATCTGAGTTTATTCTGAATCAGCCTTGTAACTATTTCCAAAGGCCCCCTCTACTCTTTGTTCATTATCCTCAGGACCCCACAGAGCCTATGTCCTTTTAAAGTCAGAACTCACCATGGAGCCACCTTGCACGGCTCAAGTGTGGCTTTAGTCACCTGCTCCATCCCCATCTACATCGCTCCTCATTGGGATCAGCTCCGACCATGGTTTTATAAGGTCTTTTCTAAACACATCCTATCTTCCTTTATTGGCTATAGAGCTAGACTTCTCTGTGAACATTTAGAACATGTTATGATGGATACATTATATTGTTCCAGGGATCATATTTCCTTTGTGGAACTGCTCCTCACACACCCTCCCTAACCCAAACTCCATCTCTGGGTGAAACAGTGACCCAGGCTGGCTCAATCATCGTATGCCATCGATCTTGCAATAGTAATTAGTACAGAGGGTGGCATGAGACCTAGCCATGCCAATTAGGGATCTGGCTTCAGTTGAAAAATAGAAATTGAAGGAGATAAAAGGTAGCTAAAGTGAGAAGATATAAATTTGAAAGTATATGCAGTTACCTTTTCTACTTGTCAGCAGATGTCAGTACATGGAACCAAGGGATGAGGTGATAGAGATCAAAGTAGCCCTTGGGGCAAGGTGTGGTGGCTCACACCTGCAATCCCAGCACTTTGAGAGACTGAAGTAGGAGGATCACTGGAGGCCAGGAGTTTGAGATCAGCCTGCGCAAAATAGCAAGACCTCATCTCTAAAAAAGAAAAAGGAAACAAAATCAACCGGGTATGGTGGTGCGCACCTGTAGTCCCAGCTGTTCCAGAGGCTAAGGCAGGTGCAGTGCTTGTGCCCGGGAGTTCCAGGCTACAGTAAGCTATGATCACAACCCTGCACTGCAGCCAGGGCTCCAGAGCAAGATCCCATCTGGAAAAAAAAAAAAAAAAGTAGCCCTCAATGCTTGTTGTTGGAGCTCCTGATCATATCAGTGCCCGAAGCCAGTCACCCATATCACCCATGGGCCTTCCATTACTAGGGCCAACTTACTCTCTTCCTTTGAAGGCTATTGAAAGCACCCTGACTAATATGTCTACCTTCCCAATTTTAGGCACATATTTATCTGGGGCCATGGTCCTCCTTCTTCACTGTCACAACCTCCAATAGGACTAGAATAGTCTTTCTCTCCCGGGTTTCTCATGACTTCCATGGGAACAGCCAGTTCATCCCTGGATGTACAAAACGCATGTGGACATTCTCTTTCCTGTCTCCTTTTTCTCTGAGAGGATGTCATTTTCCATGCAAGGTGAAAACACTTTGCCAAACATTCAGCTTTTGAGATAATAAGACCCCTAACTGTCAGCAGATGACTGGAAAGTTGACAGTCTCTATCATTTCTTCACCTTGTGCTAGAGAATTAGAACTTTGTACTAGAGAATCAGAATGCTGTAAAGAAAAATCCTCTATATCTTCTGTTAATTCAGGTGGCCACACATCCATAAAAGCTTAGACTCTGTGGATTTCCTGGGTCTGGATTCCCACTCCATTTTCTTTCTAGGTGGCTTTGGACAAATGGTCTGACATTTCTAATTCTTAGTTTCCTCACCTAAAATGAGAATAATAATAGTCTAGGTCTTTTAAAATTGTAGTGAAAATTAATTGATATATTGCATACCACATGCTTTGATGGTGCCTACCAATAAAAAAAAAACCTCAATAAACATTAGCAAAGATCATTTTTATTTTTCTTATACCCAAATTCTCTACTCTGTTCACCCTTAAGTTAATCTGTTTTCACACTCCTCATATATATTAGCACGATCCTCCCTGCCTTTTTTACTTTATTATATATATATATTACTTTATATATATATATTTTACTTTATTATATATATATATATTTTGAGACAGAGTCTTTCTCTGTCACCTAGGCTGGAGTGCAGTGGCACAAACACGGCTCACTACAGCCTCAACCTCCTGGGCTCAAGCGATACTCCTGCCTCAGCCTCTTGTGTAGCTAGGACCACAGGTGCACCACCATGCCAGGCTATTTATTTTATTTTTTGTAGAAACAAGGTCTCACTTTGTTGCTCAGACTGGTTGCCTTTTAACCTATCCACTCCTTCCATTTTCAGACGAGCATGATCCCAGCACACGTCCAATTCTCTGAAATCATATTTGCTTCTTCATGTTACATGTCAAGTTTGCCTTGTGCAGACTCCTGAACGCCTCTGTTTCCCTGTTACCTTTGCTGGAGAGCCTGGCTCAGAGGTTTTGCTATGTCTCATGCATTCGGCTTATGGATCATCTCCCTAACTTGTTTACACTTTCTCTTACTTCATCACATTGACCCACGTTTAAAGCCAAGTTCTTATCCTTAGTTTCTACATGAAATATTCATGCAAGGCATTTGTAAGCATGGGACAGAAAAACAACTCCAAATGAACATGAAGCATCCTCATTTCAAAAGTCCTTCTTCTAGCCTGCCATAATGTTTTACTTTATCCTATACCTTCTGCTCTCATTCCCATTCTCTCCCACTTGCTGCAAATTTTTGTTTTTTTATTAACTAACATACAGATGTTTTAGCTGATTCTTTTTTTTCTCTTATAGCGTGCTAGATTATTTCTATGGAGTCCTACCTTCAGTCTCAAGCTGCTTATCAAGGGATTTTCCTGATCAAAACAGTTCCTTTCTTAAGAGGACTTCTGGTGTAAGACATAAGAATGTTTTCATTCATTCATATCACTTATACCATTTATCTTAGCTTTTTTTTCTTCCTCCATTTAAAGTATTTTGATCAGTTAGGCAAGTTTCCCTTCACATATATTGTTAGTTTTTATAACAGGCATTCCTGTTACCATAAGCCTGGTTCCAGATACCAAATGCTATTTTATTTCATTTTTTTGCAAAGGGCTCTGATTCCTTCTATTTGAAAGCCCCAATTTCAGGAGAGAAAAGAAGAAGAGAGAAATACAGATGAATATGCCTTCAAGTTGTTCTGTTAATTTACAGTGTTAAAACATCCAAATAGTTGTGGCCATGTAGACCTCTGCTCACTGCATCAGTGACTTCAGGGAACTCAGCAAAAGTAGGAAGCAAATGGTAGGTCTTCAAGACAACCCTTGGCAGGTTCTTCATCACACCTGGTGCACACATTAAAGACAACACTTTCCAGTGAAGTCGCGGGAGCTCTACTCACAGAATATTCCACATCTCCTCTCAGGAGGACAGCACTCATTCCCATAATACATCCGTCCCTCCCTGGAGCGAGAGGGCTCCTTCCACTAGCTTATGCCTGTTAGCATGATGGTAGGTGAGTTTTGAGTTGAGATTTCTTCACAACGTCTAGAATTATCCTCTCTGATACTATACCCTGGTGTAACAGGCCTGGGTAGAGAGGCAATCTGAGGCCAGACTGCCTCAGATTTCACCATGGTACAGAGAAATATTATGTCAACATCCAAAAAATAGCACCAGAAGTGGACCACAAGGTTAGTAATGGTTGCATTCAATCACAGAGAGTGCCCAGGGTCATTCCAGAAGGGGGTCATTGGACCAGGCAAGAAATCAGGACTCTTGGCCAGATGCAGTGACTGACACCTGTAATCCCAAGAGTTTGGGAGGCCAAGGCAGAAGGATGGCTTGAATCCAGGAGTTCGAGACCAGCCTGGGCAACATAATGAGACTCTGTCTCTACAAATTTTTAAAAATTAACCAGGTGTTGTGGCACACACCTGTGGCCCCAGCTACTTGGACCTGAGGCTGAGATGGAGGATCACTTGAGCCCAGGAGGTCAACATTGGAGTGAGCCATGATCACACCACTGCACTCCAGCCCAGGCAACGGAGCAAGACAAAGAGAGAAAGAGAAAGAGAAAGAGAAAGAGAAAGAGAAAGAGAAAGAGAAAGAGAGAAGGAAGGAAGGAAGGAAGGAAGGAAGGAAGGAAGGAAGGAAGGAAGGAAGGAAGGAAGGAAGGAGGGAAGGAAGGAAGGAAGGAGGGAAGGAAGGAAGGAAGGAGGGAAGGAAGGAAGGAGGGAAGGAGAGTGAAAGAAAGGAAAGGAAAAGAAAAGAAAAAATTAGAAATCTTAAGCCTGAAAGAGGAGGCCAGAAGAGGAATAAGGATCCAAGGACTGGATACAAATGCAGGGAATCACTAGAAGCCCAAATTATCTTAGCACACCTTTTGTTTGCTGCCAGAGTAGATTCTAGTTGACCAGCTGGAGACATCATGGCTTCTCTAACCAAGGAATGTACCTCAAAGCCCCTTTCAGCTGAGGAACTGTGTGCTAACACAGTACATGTTTAGAGCAGTTTCTGCTTCTCTTTCTCCCCTAGGTCACATTCTTACACGATCCTGATTCTGAACTTTTTTAGCAAAGTCCCAGCTGGTGCCTAAGCTGTGTCTGTAGCTAGGACTCAAACACGTATCCAGGATGCTCTACAGTCCTACCTGGAGTTTACTTACATCCGAAGCTGAGAGGGACTCCTAAGAAAGAACTCACCCAAAAAGAATAGGGAGTTGGATACAGGAGCAGGGCCTAAACAAATCCTTATGCTCAGAGGAAGGGTGGCTCTGACTAGAGATTAGCATCTGCCTCTTGGATTTGTCTCCTGGCCAGCCTCCCTCACAGGCTCATGCCTAGATTCTAGGAAATGATAGATTTTGAATAAAAATTTTTTTTTAAATGTTGCAGAAATTCTGCATGGAATCAGGGTTCTTGCCACAAACCATAACAAAAATCAATCTTCCTCTTTTCCCCTTGCAATCAGCTCACAGCAGTATTTTGCATACCTAGACAGGTGTCAGTGGAGGTCCACAGTAGCCAGTCTCAAGACAGATCTCAGTGACCCAATGATCCCCCATCTCCTGATGATCATACCTTTGAGTAGTCCCCTCTCACATTGTGCCAGGCTTAGTCAGTGTGATCGATGGGAAGTAGCAGAAGTTATGATTTGTCATTTCCAAAACAAAAAGGCACTGAAGTTTCCTATTTGCTCTCTCTGAACCACTCACTCTGGGGAAGTCAGCTGCCATGTTAAAAGGACACATTTGAAGCTCTGTAAAGAAGTCCATGTGGTGAGAAACTGAGGCCTCCTGCCAGTAGCCCTTGAAAACTGAGTCCTCTAGCCAACAGCCATGTGAATGAACCATTGTGGAAGTGGTCCAGGCCTGGCCAACATCTTGACTGCAACCTCATGAGAGACCCTGAGCCAGAACCCTCTAGCTAAACTATTTTTGGATTCCTTGGCCCTTAACTGATGAGATTAAAATGTTGGTTGGGGGGGCAATTTGTTATGCAGCAATAGATACAAATTTTGGTACTCAAAGTGAGGTTCTGTCAAAAGTAATATCTAGAAATGTAGGCGTGGCTTTAGAACCAAACAATAAGCAGAAGAAAGAAGGATATTGAGGACAGTGTTAGTGAAAGCCTGAAGCGCTTCAACAAACTGCTGCTGGATGCATGATGATCTTTGAGGAGGCTTCAGATGAGAGCATAAAGGAAAGTGAGGAAAAACTTCCTGGGAAGTGGAAGAAAGGAGGATCCTTGTTGTATTGTGGCAAAATGTTTAGCAACACTGCCATTTGTACCTAATGAACTGGATCTAGCTAAGGAGATTCCTAAGCTATGTGTTAAAGGTGCCACCTGGTTTCTTCTTGCTGCTTATAGTAAAATGTGAGGGGAGGTGGATAAGCTAAAAGAACTATTACACATGGTGGTGCCAGGACTTGACAGTCTTAAAATTTTTTCAACCTCCCAAGAAGGCAATCAAAGCTAAAATTAAGAAATGGCTTCCTAATGTGGTAATACATTGAGGGAAAAAATAAATAAAAAGAAATGGCTTCCATCCATGATCAATTTCAGGGCACTGCAGGAAAAAATGGTCAGAAGATGAAGCCAAGAGTGTGGCAGTTCAATTTCTTTGTTAAGACCTCGGAAGGCTCTAAGGTAATAGCTCAGAGTACTATTCAGTCAGACAAAACACCTCTAAAAAATGTGTGTGTGCCTCACAGATACTCTCAAATTATAGAGATTCTATGAAGCTGAATGCCCCTCAGCCATTTTAGCAGAAGACCATGAGTTTATCTCACAGAGATTTCTAGGTACAACTTCCGTTTAATGGAATGCCTCCAATATGGATCAGAAGAGACTCACAAACTTTTTAAGAAAACTGTATTTGAAGAAACACCACCAGCTTAGACAGTAACAGTACAAAATGGAAAACAATATTTGGACCTTCCTCCCCTAGCCCCCCCCCCCCCCCCCCCCACCTAATAACATCTGGTGTGAAACAAGCTGAGAAAACTACACAATTGCAAAGAAGACTACTTTTCACGGAAAGGAAAAATACTCAGAGGGCAGAACTAAGTAAGACCCCAGAGGGCAAGGCAAAGAGCCATGAAAAATTATTTCCAGTCAGGAGTAAACCCAGTCTTAATCAGAAAACTTTCAACATTTTTTAAATTGCGTTTCAGATTTTCTACGAACTAGTGACTTTTATCCCTCCCATTTCCCTCATTTTTGAACATGAATGTCTATGGTGATTATCCTATACCCATTCCATCATTGCGTTTTGAGTGTGTGTGTTCATAGGTCTTCCTTAAAGAGCTGAATTTAAGAAATTACACCTGAGGCACCTCATCAGCTCCCAAACTGGATGAAAAATGTTGGAATTCATGCTGATGCTGTGATGAAATGGTATCTGGGTGTCCTTGGGAGGTGGGTGAATGTATTTTGCACATGGGAGGAATGTAAATCATTAGTGGATAGAGGGTGGATGGTGCTGGAGTTAAATTTCCACGGATTGTTTATACACCTCCCTCCAAGTCCATGGTAGATAAGTACATAGTAGACATAGTAGTACATAGTAGACATATTGGCAAGTACACAGTAGACACAGTAATGCATAGTAGACATAGTAGCAAGTACACAGCAGACATAGTAGTACATAGTAGACATAGTAGTACATAGCAGACATAGTAGTACATAGTAGACATAGTAGTACATAGCAGACATAGTAGTACATAGCAGACATAGTAGTACATAGTAGACATAGTAGTACATAGTAGACATAGTAGTACATAGTAGACATAGTAGTACATAGCAGACATAGTAGTACATAGCAGACATAGTAGTACATAGTAGACATAGTAGTACATAGCAGACATAGTAGTACATAGTAGACATAGTAGTACATAGTAGACATAGTAGCAACCACACAGCAGACACAGTAGTATATAGTAGACATATTGGCAAGTACACAGTAGACACAGTAATGCATAGTAGACATAGTAGCAAGTACACAGCAGACATAGTAGTGCATGGTAGACATAGTAGCAAGTACACAGCAGACACCCTGCTGAGGGCTGTCAGCTATCCCTACAGCAGAGTGAAGGTAACATAGTCCAGTGCTTAAAAGCACGGGTGTTGTAATCAAGCAGAACTGGGTGAGAATCGGGCTCTGCCACTCCTTAGCCCTGTGACCCTCGGCAAGTTACTTCACTTCTCTGTGACTTCATTTCCACATCCATAAAAGGGATGATCCTCGTCTTTTCGGGATTATTGTCAGGATTCAATAAAATGCTCTATTTAAATTACTTGGAGTAGGGCCAGACACAGTGGCTAATGCCTGTAATCCCAGCACTTTGAGAGGCTGAGGTGTGTAGATCACTTGAGGCCAGGAGTTCGAGATCAGCCTGGCCAACATGATGAAACCCCATCTCTACTAAAAAAAATGCAGAAATTAGCCAGCATAGTGATGTGTACCTGTAACTCCAGCTATTCAGGAGGCTGAGGCATAAGAATCGCTTAAACCCAGGAAGCGGAGGTTGCAGTGAGCCGAGATTGTGCCACTGCACTCCAGCCTGAGCAACACAGTGAGACTCCATCTCAAAAAAAAAAAAAAAAAAATTACTTGGAGTAGGCTCTGACACATGGTAAATGCTGAGTAAATAGAAGATACCATTACTACATGGCAGTGTGAAGTTACAGAAAGAACAATGAAATGAGAATTAGAATCAGGATCAGGTTCCACCACGTGAGGTTATAATAAGGATTAGGTAAGATAAAGGAGTGTGATGTGCCCAGCACACACAAAGCAGTTCATAACTGTTAACCTTCTTAGCGTCCACTCTCTCTAACAACGCTGTGGTTCACACACACAGGTTGCACCTAATAAACTCCTTCCACATTTCCAGGTTTTCAAACTACATGTAAACAAACAGTATAGATAATATCCTGTTCCTGGTTCCATGTATGTCTGCACCATTTCTATGTTAAATAGCACCACAAAGACATACTATAGCATAATAATGATAGAAAAGAGGCTGGGCCCTGTGGTTCACACCTGTAATCCCAGCATTGTGGGAGGCCAAGGTGGGTGGATCACTAAACTCAGGAGTTCGAGACTAACACAGTGGTCAACATAGTGGCCAACATAGTGAAACTCCATCTCTGCTAAAAATACAGAAAATTAGCCGGGAGTGGTGGCACGCACTTGCAGTCCCATCTACTCAGGAGGCTGAGCCAGAAGAATCGCTTGAACTCAGGAGGCAGAGGTTGCAGTGAGCCGAGATCGCACCACTGCACTCCAGCCTGGGCAACAGAGTGAAACCCCATCCCCCCCAAAAAAAAAAGAAAAAGAAAAGAAAGGAGCCTAGAGACCGTCTAGTCCAACACACCCCTACACACCCATTTTACAGGGAGAAACTTGCTGTCTTAAAGGAGTAAAGGATGTGAGAAAGGCCCACATCTAGGGAGTGGTCACGTCAGGTCAGCCTTGACCCCTGCCTCTCAACTCCCAGCCTTGTGCTTTTCTTTCTAGTAGTAGAGTGCTGAATTTGCTATTTGCCCATGCATTTGGGGTCAGGGCAGGGGAACAGGCATTGAGAAAGGGATTGCTTTAATTAACATAGACACAGAGAAGGTATGGGCCGGGCTCGTGTTGGGACAGGGAGAGAGGTTCAGAAGGGATTTCTAGGCCACTGACTGTGCCAGACTCCAAATTCGAGATGCTCTTTGTCATAGGATCCGCCACCATGGCACAGGCTGGGGAACATGCCCTGCCTGACCAACATTTTAGGGGCTGGAAGACAAGAGGAATCTTCCCGGAGAGAGGCTGGATTCTGTGCCTAGCTGCACTGGGGATTCATGAGGAAACTGACTTGAAAGGTAAGGTGGTGTACCAGAAAGCTCATCAGATGAAAATTCAGTTCAAGCTTTGGTTCTGCCCCTGTCTTACTGTGTGATTTTGGATCTGTCACGTAAAGTCTCAGAGCCTCAGCTTCTTTAGCTATATTAAGAATCACAACACCTGCTATTCCACCTACTACTCAGAATTGTGGGAAAACTCTAATCTAACTCACTAATTCGATAGATAAGGAGCTCACCAATCCATTTGTATAAAATCCTGGACATGGGTGAGGTAATAATAAAAGGTGGAACATCCTAGTTGTCTAGGAATTAAGGTACATGAAATTACCCAACCACACACTGCTTCCTGAGTCCAGAGGCTGGAGAGATTTCAGCAGCCTCCATTTCTGGGCGAATGGGATTCTTGAAGACAAAGGGAAAAATTTTCTCAATTCCTTTGTCAAGAGACTTACATCAACAGATGTCCCAGATGGAGACACCCAGAACATGGAATGGAAGAGTGCCCACGAGGAACAGGGGCCCAGGGAGCCCGCAGAGCTCTGAATCCTGGTCCTGCACATCAAGCTCCAGAGAGAGGCCAGGAGGGAGGCAGAGATCCAGGGCAGGAATGTGTGGAAGGAGGAAAGGCGAATTGGCCAGCCCTCGGGAGACATCCCAAATATCTGGAACCCATTGCTCAAGCAGGGCACTGGGCTCCAGAGGCATGCTGAGCGGAAGATGGTGAGGTTTTGTTTTATTTTTGGATTTTGCCAAATCAGAAGAATTCGGGAAATTGCGGGAACTGTTGTGTTGAAATGCAAACTTTGCCAGGGTTGGCGTAGGCCTGTTTATAAGTAGTTCAGTCTGACGCAGGGAGGAGCTGCAAACATGCACACATGCACACGCACAGACACTCACACACACATACTGCCTGCACAGGCCACTGGCCACAGGAGGCCTGATCTTCCCTCGCTGGCTCCTAGGGTGGCCAACACACATGCGCTCCAGGCCAGTGTTCACTCATCTGTGCGCTCCAGTATTCACTGAGTGCCTACGACGCAGCAGGCAAGTGAGAGGCTCGAGGATGGTGTGAGGAGCAGAGGCTGCCCTCCCTTCACAATACTGACATTCTGTGGGGCTACACGACTGTAGGGGATACAGATCTCCCCTTTTTATCCTAGCCTAAGTAGAGAAGAGTAGGGAATGGGCTAGAGAAGGAGAGCAAAGGGCAAGGAGACATGTAGCGGACACTGGTGGCTCCCCACCTATCAGCCATCCATACTTTCTGCTTTTGCTCTTGCTCAGGTAGCAGTCAGGGATCCCTTGATCTTGGGGAGAGGAGACACCTTCTTAATCTTAGGGGATGCATCGTAACAGGTCCAAAACAATCATGATCACCTCGTTACCTTTGGTTAGTCATTGACCTGAGGGTCACATGTGACCCAGTTTTAACTAAAGAGCTACAAGAACTCTCCTGGGAAAGCTAAGCCCTTTTGCCCTTCCCCTTTCTTCCTACTAGAACATGGACATAAGGGCCAGAGGTGTCAAATCCATTTGAAAACCATGAGGCAATGTGTCAACAAGCTAAGATGGCAGGACTAAGAAGCAGCCTGCACGTTTGACAGTACTGAGCCACTGCACCAGAGCTGAGCTGGACCACCTGCCTTCAGACGCTCATCAGGGGAGACCAAACACATATATATAATATATTATATATAAATCTATATGTTTATATATTAAATCTATGTTTAATAAATATAAAATACATATTTATCAATATGTTTATTTAATAAATATATTTTATGTAATATATATTTGTAAATTATATATATATATATATATATACATAAAATTTTTTTTTTTTTTTTGTCTCGCCTGATTAGCATCTAAAGGCAGCCAGTGCAGCTCTGGCTCAGTGTTGTGAAACTCACAGGCTGCTTCTTTTAGTTCCTACATATGTGTGTACACACACACACACACACACACACACATATATACGCCCTATTTGTTGAAGCTGCTCTTAATTGGGTTTTTCCGTTACTTACAGCTGAGCACATTTCTAAAGCATCCAAGAGAGGTTGTTAGTAGTATCATCCTGAGAAAGCTATGTTGCAGGGCATAAATAGGCCCCCGCTTTGAGGAGAGCCATTGGAAAGAGCCAGGCAACAAAGAGCTCAACCACACTTCTTTTTTAAATGAAGTGGCCTCCTGGATGATCTGTTCTCTTTCAGGTGCTAAAGGTATGTGTGGTGCTAAGGGTATGTATACCGCTCCTTACTGGAGGGACTTTAGCACCAAAATTCCTTTTTGAAGAGGAGTTACTAAATCAGTCCAACCCCAAATTCTTATTCTTCCATACAAGTTGGTATTATAACTGCATTTGGAGAAATCAGTAAGTTGGGACTTTAAATTCTGTGTGTGTGTGTGTGTGTGTGTGTGTGTGTGTGTGTGTGTGTGGTGTGTGAGAGAGAGAGAGAAAAAAGTTGCTATTTAAAAATTGCTATTGCTTCGTGTCTAATAATGGCATTCAACAACTGCCTGGGTTCAAATCTACCTACTCCCTAACCATATGAAATTAAGATAGAAAAGCTATATGTGCCTCACTTTTCTCATCTGTAATAGCTTCTACTTCATAGAGCTGATCTGAGGATTCAATAAATTAATTCTTATTTAGAATTAAGTCTTACAACAAGTATCCAGCACGTGATAGATCCCTAAGAAATATTACGTAATATTTTCACTGATTGAGATGTGCACAGGTTTGTTTTGGGGTGTTTTTGTTTTTTGGTTTTTGGTTTTTTTCTGGAAACAGTCTCCCTCTGTCACCCAGGCTGCAGTGCAATGGCACGATTATAGCTCACTGCAGCCTCAACTTCCCAGGCTCAAGCGATCCTTTCACCTCAGCCTCCTGAGTTGCTGCAACCACAGACGTGCACTACCATGCCCAGCTAACTTTTTGTTGTTGTTGTTGCTTGCATTGTTTTTAGAGACAGGGTCTCCCTGTGTTGCCCAGGCTGATCTCGAACTCCTGGCCTCAACTGATCCTCTAGCCTCAGCCTCCCAAAATGCTGGGATGACAGGCATCAGCTACCACACCTGGCCTACTTTTTTAAGACATTGATTTTGAATTTTATTCTAGTATTTAGACTTCTAAAATACATCAATTTGTCCACTGAAAATCAAGAACATTTAACTGCCGGTTGAATGAGCAGAGACAATCTGCTGTTTACAAAGCATCCAGGTAAGTATAGAAGCACAACATAGGCACATATTTTACTTTCAGCATTGTGACAGGCACTTTCATAACTTCCTCATGGTTGACTTATGGCTCATTGGGCCTCCTTTTTATAACTGCATAGAACTTTCAGGGATTTTTTTGCTTGACAACTTTTATTTTAGGTTTAGGGGTACATGTACAAGTGTGGTATATAAGCAAATTTCATGTTATGGGGGTTTGGTGTACAGATTATTTCCTCACCCAGGGTAGTAAGCATAGTACCTGATAGGTATTTTTTCAGTCCTCACCCTCCTCCCAACCTCCACCCTCAAGTAAGCCCAGGTGTCCATTGTTCCCTTCATTGTGTCCATGGGTACTCAATGTTTAGCTCCCACTTATAAGTTAGAACATATAGTATTTAGTTTTCTGTTCCTGCAATAATTCACTTAGAATAACGGCCTGCAGATCCTTCCATGTTACTGCAAAGGACATGATCTCATTCTTTTTCATAGCTACATAGTATTCCATGGCATATATGTACCATATTTTCTTTCTTTTTTTTTTCTTTCTTTTTTTTTTTTTTTTTTTTTTTTTTTTTTTTTTTTTTTTTTTTTTTTTTTTTTTTTTTTTTTTTTTTTTTTTTTTTTGAGACAGAGTCTTGCTTTATCGCCAGGCAGCAGAGACTGGAGTGCAGTGGCGCGATCTCAGCTCACTGCAACCTCCGCCTCCTGGGTTCAAGCAATTCTGCCTCAGCCTCCCGAGGAGCTGGGACTACAGGTGCGCACCACCACACCCAGCTAATTTTTGTATTTTTTTAGTAGAGACGGGGTTTCACCATGTTGGCCAGGATGGACTCAATCTCTTGACCTCGTGATCCGCTCGCCTCGGCCTCCCAAAGTGCTGGGATTACAGGCGTGAGCCACTGCACCCGGCCCCATATTTTCTTTATCCAGTCCTCCATTGATGGGCATTTAGATTGACTTCATGTATTTGCTATTGTGAATAGTTCAGCTCATTTTTTTACCATCCCTCAAACCATGATGCTTTTTTCAGAGAATAGTATGTGTCAAAGGTAATTAGAATCACTTTTTTCTTGGTAACAGAGTGTGGAATTATTATTATTGGAGCAGATTTCCTTGCTGTGAAAAGGGCCACTTATGTAGTCCTGTAAGCATAAAGATTGCAAATGGGCACCTCACTGTCTCTAAGGAAGGAGTTTTGAAGGTCTGTCAAAGCCCACTCTATCCAGTACCTTTTGTTTGTGGAGCTCGAAGTTTCTGGTGAAGGAATGGGTAAATTTGTGTAGGGAACCAGCAGATCCAAATGGAAATCAGCGCTTTTTAAAGACTACTTTTTTAGAGAAATTTTAGGTTCACAACAAAGTTGAGAAAAAGGTACACAGACTTCCTCTATCCACCCATTCCCAACACACATTTAGACTCTCCATCTATCAACATCCCCCACCACAGTGAAGCATTTGCTACAATCAATGAACCTACACTGATATATCATCATTATCACCCTGAGTCCATAGTCTACATTAAAGTTCACTTTTGGTGTACTTTCTGTGGGCTCTGATAAATACATGATATGTAGCCACCATTTCGTATCATACTGAATAGTTTTGCTGGTCTAAAAATCCCTCTGTGCTCTACCTAGTCATCCTTCCCCCTCCCCAACCCCTAGCAACCAGTGATCGTTTCACTGTCTCCACAGTTGTGCCTTTTCCAGAATGCCATGTAGTTGGAATCCTACAATATATAGCCTTTTCAACTTGGCTTCTCTCCCTTAATAATATCCATTTAAGGTTACTCCATGTCTTTTCATGGCTTGATAGCTCATTTCTTTTTAGTGATGAATAATATTCCACTGTCTGGATGTAGCACGGTTTATTTAGTCATTCACCTCCTGAAGAACGTCTTGGTTGCTTCCAAGTTTTGGCAATTTTCAATAAAGCTGCCACAAAAATTTGTGCGTAAGTTTTTGTATGGACATAAGTTTTCAATTCCTTTCGTTAAAAACCAAGGAGTGCGGTTGCTGGATAACATGATAAGAGTATGTTTAGTTTTGTAAGAAACTGCCAAACCGTCTTCCAAAATGGCTATAGTATTTTGCATTCCCACCAGCAATGAATGAAAGTTCCTGTCACTCCACATCCTCACCATCACTTGGTATTATCAGAGTTTTGGATTTCTGCCATTCTTGTAGGTATGTAGTGGCATCTCATTGTCATTTTAATTTTCATTTCCCTGATGATGTATAATGTGGAGACTTTTTCTATGTGCTCATTTGCCATCTGTTTATCTTCTTTGATGAGGTGTCTGTTAAAGTCTTTGGATCATTTTTTAATCAGGTGGTTTGTTTTCTTATTGCTGAGTTTTAACAGTTCTTTGTATGTTTTGAATAATATTCCTTTATCAGCTGTGTCTCTTGCAAATATTTTCTCCCAGCTTGTGACTTGTCTTCTCTTTCTTTAGACATTGTCTTTCATGGAGTAGGAGTTTTTAATTATAATGAAAGCCAACTTATCTGTTGTGTATGTCACAGATCATGCTTTTAGTGTTGTATCTAAAAAGTCATCACCATACTCAAAGTTATCTAGATTTCATTCTGTGTTACCTTCCAGGAGTTGTATAATTCTGCGTTTTACATTGAAGTCTATGATCCATTTTGAGTTAATTTTTGGAAACAGTGCAAGGTCTGTCTCTAGTTTCAGTTTCTTGCCTGTGGGTATCCATTTATTCCAGCATCATTTGCTGAAAAGGCTATTAGATCAATGCTTTTGGATTTATGATTATTCAAAAATCTTAAGAATTAAGTTTGTACAGTGAGGTCACTTGAGCAGAAAGAACATGAAGGGCCTCCCAAGAAGGAGTAGAAAAAAGTGCCGTGACTTCGACTAGAGCCGGAGCTGAGAATGCGAGGTGGGGATTAGTTGCTCCAACAACTAAGGTGGCAGAGGTGGACCTAGAACAGCCCCAGGTGGACACCAGCTTCCTGGTGGCACACCTGTGTCTGATAGAATCCCCAGTGGGGCTGGATCTAATATGAATAAGCATTTGGAGGGTTGAAACTTATTGCGGGAGGGTAGACACCAGGAAGGAGAGAAAGGCAACCTTCTGATGGAGAGACAGGGGCTGTGATCAGTTTCAGCTTGAATAACACGGGAAGCATGGGCTCATTGTTTAGCTTAAGTAAGTGAACCAAGTTATGTGAATGAAATTATTATTACTAATTAATCATCATTATTTACAATACGACGTTATTACCAGAAGCAGACGACATTTATCGAGTACTACTCTCTATGGAGCACTGGACTATGTACGATGTGTAGATCATCACATTTACTCTACAGAGTTAGGAAGTAGCAGCAATGACTCATTTGGCAGCTGAGGAAGTGAGAGCCAGAGAGGTCAATTAAGTTTTCTATGGTCACTCTGCCAGCATGCAACAGAGCTCAGGTTCAAACTCAACTTGTCTCACTCCAGAGCCTGAGTTAATCACCATTCATGTTTGAAAATGGGGTTTCCTTATGCAAATCTATAAACATAATCCACCACATAAACAGAACCAAGGACAAAAACCACATGATAATTTCAATTGATGCAGAGAAGGCCTTTGACAAAATCCAACAGCCCTTTATGCTAAAAACCCTCAATAAACTAGGTATTGACGGAACATATCTCAAAATGATAAAAGCTATTTACGACAAACCAACAGCCAATATCATACTGAATGGGCAAAAACTGGAAGCATTCCCTTTGAAATCTGGCACTAGACAAGGATGTCCTCTCT